>CM076675.1:32470653-32762502 GCA_038501925.1 Xenopus petersii | reverse complement strand
TTGCCAAACTGTCCTTTTTAGTTTCATCAACTGGTGGGACTTTGTTGCTCATACAACAAGGTTTTATGACCTAATGATCATTGAATCACACCCCTAATTTAGGCAAGGGGCTTTTGGTGCCAAAATTCTGAAGGAAGCAATAATCAGTTCCTTACTTTATACACCAAGTGCTTCCCATTGACACTGATGTAAAGTTTCCAGCAATCATAACTATCCATGTTGACTAATTACTCTGTCCTTCCCCAAAGGTGGAGTAGGAGTTCAGCCTGGTGTTGAAGGCAAACCAGGAGTTCCAGGTATTGGATCTTGCCTGTATAATGCTAACGCAATAGCTTCCACTCAGCAGCCATTGTCTAATTTTTCTGCCTCGGCTTATATCTTCATTGCAGAGAAGATACTTGTGTGCGTTCTTGTGCAGCAGTGCTTCTTCTGGTGCAATCCCCATGTCTGCATAATGTTGTTCTTCATTGGAAAAAATAGGCTCTGTGTCTAATGCTGGTTGAACATCAGATTAAAAGGGGCAGCATGATAGCTGGCAGGAGGAACAAAAACTGCTTTCAAGTAGAGCACTTAAAAATAGTTTATTCACACAGCAGAGTTATAGATTTCTATAATATACAGTACCATGCTATAATTACCATGATATTCATGTCTTTGTTTAAAAATGTTATCCGATAGAAAAATTATTTTATCTAGTGTAGTATCCTTTATCCAGGCAAAAAAAAAACTAGACATCCTTGGGAGCTGAGAACTCAGTACTTAGCAGCACCACCTTCTGGTGGGATTCTGTACAGCATTAGCATATTTGCCAAGCTGTATTTTGCAGCACCCTCAAGTGGTGGGAGTTTGCACTGCAGCTGCAGAATAGCCAAAGGGAAACTTCAGCCCCGTATTAGCTAAGACAAACTATGTTACCTGCCTGAGTGTCAATGGACTTCATTTACCATGTTATATGTATGATTGAGCTGTCAAGAAACAAAACATTATTTTTGTCCCAGTCTCATACATCTTCCAATGGGAAGCATAGCTCCTTGTTGGAGGTGCAGACTTCCATGGTTGCCATCAGCAGATTTGGAGCATAGTATCAGCCAACCTATAAAATACATTTCATGCGACCTTCTGCTGATCTGATTTTATATATTTCCAAAAACTGTTTATCTCAGTATATATGCAAACTAGAAGGATTTGAAGAGAAAATAAGCAATATGCCATTAAAAACTGCCAGTTTATCAGAGAGTATGTCTGCACGAAAGCCTCAGTTAGGTATATGGAAATCATATAACATAAAAACTGTCATTCCCATTGGCACTAATGTATAGTTTTCCAGCAATCATAACTATCCGAGTTCCTTTGCTACTAAAAAGTTCACTAATTACACTGTCCTTGCCCAAAGGTGCAGAATTTGCTCAGCCTGGTGCTGGAGGCAAACCAGGATATCCAGGTATTGGATCTTTCCCGTATAATAATAATAATAATGCAGTGACTTCCACTCAGCTGCCATTGTCCTCTTGTTCTGCCTCTCCCTATGTTTTTGTTGCAGAGAATATACTTATATTTGTGCTTTTATGGCATTGCTTCTTCTGGTGCAATTCCAGAAATGTTGGTGTAGCTGGACATCTAGGCACAGGGTGCAGCTTGATGTTTTCCCAGTTAACTGTTGTATCCTGTATAATTTTACAAACATGATCTTTTGTTGCTAATAAAACAAGGTTTGGTGACCAGATAATCATTGGATTACTCGCTAATGTAGACAAGGGGGTTATGATGCAAAAATTCTGAGGAAAGCAATAATCAATTCCTTGCTTCATAAATTAAGTACTTCCCATTGATACTAATGAAAAGTTTCAAGCAATCATAACTATCCATGTTGACTAATTACTCTGTCCTTGCCCAAAGGTGGAGTAGGAGCTCAGCCTGGTGCTGGAGGCAAACCAGGATTTCCAGGTATTGGACATTGTCTGTATAATGCTAATGAAATAACTTCCAACCGGCAGGCATTCTCATCTTGCTCTGCCTATGCTTAGGTCTTCATTGCGGAGAATCTATTTGTACGTGTGCTTGTGTGGCATTGCTTCTTCTGGTTCCTGTATCTGCATAATGTTGTTCTTCTGTGGCAAAGATAGGCTCTGTGTCTGACACTGGTTGAAAATCAGATTTAATGGGGTAGCATGATGGCCGGAAGGAGAAACCCAAAACTATTGTCTAGCACAGCTAAAAACTGCTACTTAGTAGACCCCTCAAAATCAATAGTTATGAAATACATTCAATGTAACCTTCTGCTGATCTGATTTGATGTTTTGCCAAAAACTGTTTTGCTTCCCAAATGCAAACTAGATGGATTTCAAGAGAAAATAAATAATAAGTCAGTTAAAACTGAAATTCGGAAAACAGCAATATTCAGTCCTTGCTTCATAAACCATGTCATTTCCATTGGCAAATATAAAGCTTCCAACAATCGTAACTATCCATGTTCCTTTGCTAATAAAGAGTTGACTAATTACTCTGTCCTTGCCCAAAGGTGGAGTAGGAGTTGAGGCTGGTGCTGGAGCCAAACCAGGATTTCCAGGTATTGGATCTTGCTTGTAAACTGCTAAAGCAATGACTTCCACTCAGCAGGCATTGCCTCTTGTTCTGCCTCTGCTTACATCTTCATTGCAGAGCTTTCACCTGCACAAGTGCTAGTGTGGCATTGCTTTTTTATGGTGCAGTTCCATTTTCTGCAAAATGTTTTTCTTCAGTGGAAAAAAATAGGCTCTGTCTCTTATACTGGTTGAAAATCAGATTAAATACGGCAGCATGATAGCTGGCAGGAGAAAGCCAAAAGCGCAGTCTAGTAGAGCCCTCAAATTAGACTAGGCACACGACAAAGTGATAGATTGTAATTACAGACAGTATTATTCCCTAACTGCAGTGATATGCAAGTCATTGTTAGAAAATTGTACCCAATTAAAAAGTTATTTTATCCAGTGTAGCATGTTTCACCCAGGCACAACAATTAGACATGCGTGGCAGCTGAGAGAGCTACACTCTGCAGCACCACCTTCTGGTAGGAATGTGTACTGCATGATCATGTTTGCCAAACTGTCCTTTTTAGTTTCATCAACTGGTGGGACTTTGTTGCTCATACAACAAGGTTTATGACCTAATGATCATTGAATCACACCCCTAATTTAGGCAAGGGGCTTTTGGTGCCAAAATTCTGAAGGAAGCAATAATCAGTTCCTTACTTTATACACCAAGTGCTTCCCATTGACACTGATGTAAAGTTTCCAGCAATCATAACTATCCATGTTGACTAATTACTCTGTCCTTGCCCAAAGGTGGAGTAGGAGTTCAGCCTGGTGTTGAAGGCAAACCAGGAGTTCCAGGTATTGGATCTTGCCTGTATAATGCTAACGCAATAGCTTCCACTCAGCAGCCATTGTCTAATTTTTCTGCCTCGGCTTATATCTTCATTGCAGAGAAGATACTTGTGTGCGTTCTTGTGCAGCAGTGCTTCTTCTGGTGCAATCCCCATGTCTGCATAATGTTGTTCTTCATTGGAAAAAATAGGCTCTGTCTCTAATGCTGGTTGAACATCAGATTAAAAGGGGCAGCATGATAGCTGGCAGGAGGAACAAAAACTGCTTTCAAGTAGAGCACTTAAAAATATTTTATTCACACAGCAGAGTTATAGATTTCTATAATATACAGTACCATGCTATAATTACCATGATATTCATGTCTTTGTTTAAAAAATGTTATCCGATAGAAAAATTATTTTATCTAGTGTAGTATCCTTTATCCAGGCAAAAAAAAACTAGACATCCTTGGGAGCTGAGAACTCAGTACTTAGCAGCACCACCTTCTGGTGGGATTCTGTACAGCATTAGCATATTTGCCAAGCTGTATTTTGCAGCACCCTCAAGTGGTGGGAGTTTGCACTGCAGCTGCAGAATAGCCAAAGGGAAACTTCAGCCCCGTATTAGCTAAGACAAACTATGTTACCTGCCTGAGTGTCAATGGACTTCATTTACCATGTTATATGTATGATTGAGCTGTCAAGAAACAAAACATTATTTTTGTCCCAGTCTCATACATCTTCCAATGGGAAGCATAGCTCCTTGTTGGAGGTGCAGACTTCCAATGGTTGCCATCAGCAGATTTGGAGCATAGTATCAGCCAACCTATAAAATACATTTCATGCGACCTTCTGCTGATCTGATTTTATATATTTCCAAAAACTGTTTATCTCAGTATATATGCAAACTAGAAGGATTTGAAGAGAAAATAAGCAATATGCCATTAAAAACTGCCAGTTTATCAGAGAGTATGTCTGCACGAAAGCCTCAGTTAGGTATATGGAAATCATATAACATAAAAACTGTCATTCCCATTGGCACTAATGTATAGTTTTCCAGCAATCATAACTATCCGAGTTCCTTTGCTACTAAAAAGTTCACTAATTACACTGTCCTTGCCCAAAGGTGCAGAATTTGCTCAGCCTGGTGCTGGAGGCAAACCAGGATATCCAGGTATTGGATCTTTCCCGTATAATAATAATAATAATGCAGTGACTTCCACTCAGCAGCCATTGTCCTCTTGTTCTGCCTCTCCCTATGTTTCTGTTGCAGAGAATATACTTATATTTGTGCTTTTATGGCATTGCTTCTTCTGGTGCAATTCCAGAAATGTTGGTGTAGCTGGACATCTAGGCACAGGGGTGCAGCTTGGCGTTTTCCCAGTTAACTGTTGTATCCTGTATAATTTTACAAACATGATCTTTTGTTGCTAATAAAACAAGGTTTGGTGACCAGATAATCATTGGATTACTCTCTAATGTAGACAAGGGGGTTATGATGCAAAAATTCTGAGGAAAGCAATAATCAATTCCTTGCTTCATAAATTAAGTACTTCCCATTGATACTAATGAAAAGTTTCAAGCAATCATAACTATCCATGTTGACTAATTACTCTGTCCTTGCCCAAAGGTGGAGTAGGAGCTCAGCCTGGTGCTGGAGGCAAACCAGGATTTCCAGGTATTGGACATTGTCTGTATAATGCTAATGAAATAACTTCCAACCGGCAGGCATTCTCATCTTGCTCTGCCTATGCTTAGGTCTTCATTGCGGAGAATCTATTTGTACGTGTGCTTGTGTGGCATTGCTTCTTCTGGTTCCTGTATCTGCATAATGTTGTTCTTCTGTGGCAAAGATAGGCTCTGTGTCTGACACTGGTTGAAAATCAGATTTAATGGGGTAGCATGATGGCCGGAAGGAGAAACCAAAACTATTGTCTAGCACAGCTAAAAACTGCTACTTAGTAGACCCCTCAAAATCAATAGTTATGAAATACATTCAATGTAACCTTCTGCTGATCTGATTTGATGTTTTGCCAAAAACTGTTTTGCTTCCCAAATGCAAACTAGATGGATTTCAAGAGAAAATAAATAATACGTCAGTTAAAACTGAAATTCGGAAAACAGCAATATTCAGTCCCTTGCTTCATAAACCATGTCATTTCCATTGGCAAATATAAAGCTTCCAACAATCGTAACTATCCATGTTCCTTTGCTAATAAAGAGTTGACTAATTACTCTGTCCTTGCCCAAAGGTGGAGTAGGAGTTGAGGCTGGTGCTGGAGCCAAACCAGGATTTCCAGGTATTGGATCTTGCTTGTAAACTGCTAAAGCAATGACTTCCACTCAGCAGGCATTGCCTCTTGTTCTGCCTCTGCTTACATCTTCATTGCAGAGCTTTCACCTGCACAAGTGCTAGTGTGGCATTGCTTTTTTATGGTGCAGTTCCATTTTCTGCAAAATGTTTTTCTTCAGTGGAAAAAATAGGCTCTGTCTCTTATACTGGTTGAAAATCAGATTAAATACGGCAGCATGATAGCTGGCAGGAGAAAGCCAAAAGCGCAGTCTAGTAGAGCCCTCAAATTAGACTAGGCACACGACAAAGTGATAGATTGTAATTACAGACAGTATTATTCCCTAACTGCAGTGATATGCAAGTCATTGTTAGAAAATTGTACCCAATTAAAAAGTTATTTTATCCAGTGTAGCATGTTTCACCCAGGCACAACAATTAGACATGCGTGGCAGCTGAGAGAGCTACACTCTGCAGCACCACCTTCTGGTAGGAATGTGTACTGCATGATCATGTTTGCCAAACTGTCCTTTTTAGTTTCATCAACTGGTGGGACTTTGTTGCTCATACAACAAGGTTTTATGACCTAATGATCATTGAATCACACCCCTAATTTAGGCAAGGGGCTTTTGGTGCCAAAATTCTGAAGGAAGCAATAATCAGTTCCTTACTTTATACACCAAGTGCTTCCCATTGACACTGATGTAAAGTTTCCAGCAATCATAACTATCCATGTTGACTAATTACTCTGTCCTTGCCCAAAGGTGGAGTAGGAGTTCAGCCTGGTGTTGAAGGCAAACCAGGAGTTCCAGGTATTGGATCTTGCCTGTATAATGCTAACGCAATAGCTTCCACTCAGCAGCCATTGTCTAATTTTTCTGCCTCGGCTTATATCTTCATTGCAGAGAAGATACTTGTGTGCGTTCTTGTGCAGCAGTGCTTCTTCTGGTGCAATCCCCATGTCTGCATAATGTTGTTCTTCATTGGAAAAAATAGGCTCTGTCTCTAATGCTGGTTGAACATCAGATTAAAAGGGGCAGCATGATAGCTGGCAGGAGGAACAAAAACTGCTTTCAAGTAGAGCACTTAAAAATATTTTATTCACACAGCAGAGTTATAGATTTCTATAATATACAGTACCATGCTATAATTACCATGATATTCATGTCTTTGTTTAAAAAATGTTATCCGATAGAAAAATTATTTTATCTAGTGTAGTATCCTTTATCCAGGCAAAAAAAACTAGACATCCTTGGGAGCTGAGAACTCAGTACTTAGCAGCACCACCTTCTGGTGGGATTCTGTACAGCATTAGCATATTTGCCAAGCTGTATTTTGCAGCACCCTCAAGTGGTGGGAGTTTGCACTGCAGCTGCAGAATAGCCAAAGGGAAACTTCAGCCCCGTATTAGCTAAGACAAACTATGTTACCTGCCTGAGTGTCAATGGACTTCATTTACCATGTTATATGTATGATTGAGCTGTCAAGAAACAAAACATTATTTTTGTCCCAGTCTCATACATCTTCCAATGGGAAGCATAGCTCCTTGTTGGAGGTGCAGACTTCCATGGTTGCCATCAGCAGATTTGGAGCATAGTATCAGCCAACCTATAAAATACATTTCATGCGACCTTCTGCTGATCTGATTTTATATATTTCCAAAAACTGTTTATCTCAGTATATATGCAAACTAGAAGGATTTGAAGAGGAAATAAGCAATATGCCATTAAAAACTGCCAGTTTATCAGAGAGTATGTCTGCACGAAAGCCTCAGTTAGGTATATGGAAATCATATAACATAAAAACTGTCATTCCCATTGGCACTAATGTATAGTTTTCCAGCAATCATAACTATCCGAGTTCCTTTGCTACTAAAAAGTTCACTAATTACACTGTCCTTGCCCAAAGGTGCAGAATTTGCTCAGCCTGGTGCTGGAGGCAAACCAGGATATCCAGGTATTGGATCTTTCCCGTATAATAATAATAATAATGCAGTGACTTCCACTCAGCAGCCATTGTCCTCTTGTTCTGCCTCTCCCTATGTTTCTGTTGCAGAGAATATACTTATATTTGTGCTTTTATGGCATTGCTTCTTCTGGTGCAATTCCAGAAATGTTGGTGTAGCTGGACATCTAGGCACAGGGGTGCAGCTTGGCGTTTTCCCAGTTAACTGTTGTATCCTGTATAATTTTACAAACATGATCTTTTGTTGCTAATAAAACAAGGTTTGGTGACCAGATAATCATTGGATTACTCTCTAATGTAGACAAGGGGGTTATGATGCAAAAATTCTGAGGAAAGCAATAATCAATTCCTTGCTTCATAAATTAAGTACTTCCCATTGATACTAATGAAAAGTTTCAAGCAATCATAACTATCCATGTTGACTAATTACTCTGTCCTTGCCCAAAGGTGGAGTAGGAGCTCAGCCTGGTGCTGGAGGCAAACCAGGATTTCCAGGTATTGGACATTGTCTGTATAATGCTAATGAAATAACTTCCAACCGGCAGGCATTCTCATCTTGCTCTGCCTATGCTTAGGTCTTCATTGCGGAGAATCTATTTGTACGTGTGCTTGTGTGGCATTGCTTCTTCTGGTTCCTGTATCTGCATAATGTTGTTCTTCTGTGGCAAAGATAGGCTCTGTGTCTGACACTGGTTGAAAATCAGATTTAATGGGGTAGCATGATGGCCGGAAGGAGAAACCCAAAACTATTGTCTAGCACAGCTAAAAACTGCTACTTAGTAGACCCCTCAAAATCAATAGTTATGAAATACATTCAATGTAACCTTCTGCTGATCTGATTTGATGTTTTGCCAAAAACTGTTTTGCTTCCCAAATGCAAACTAGATGGATTTCAAGAGAAAATAAATAATACGTCAGTTAAAACTGAAATTCGGAAAACAGCAATATTCAGTCCCTTGCTTCATAAACCATGTCATTTCCATTGGCAAATATAAAGCTTCCAACAATCGTAACTATCCATGTTCCTTTGCTAATAAAGAGTTGACTAATTACTCTGTCCTTGCCCAAAGGTGGAGTAGGAGTTGAGGCTGGTGCTGGAGCCAAACCAGGATTTCCAGGTATTGGATCTTGCTTGTAAACTGCTAAAGCAATGACTTCCACTCAGCAGGCATTGCCTCTTGTTCTGCCTCTGCTTACATCTTCATTGCAGAGCTTTCACCTGCACAAGTGCTAGTGTGGCATTGCTTTTTTATGGTGCAGTTCCATTTTCTGCAAAATGTTTTTCTTCAGTGGAAAAAAATAGGCTCTGTCTCTTATACTGGTTGAAAATCAGATTAAATACGGCAGCATGATAGCTGGCAGGAGAAAGCCAAAAGCGCAGTCTAGTAGAGCCCTCAAATTAGACTAGGCACACGACAAAGTGATAGATTGTAATTACAGACAGTATTATTCCCTAACTGCAGTGATATGCAAGTCATTGTTAGAAAATTGTACCCAATTAAAAAGTTATTTTATCCAGTGTAGCATGTTTCACCCAGGCACAACAATTAGACATGCGTGGCAGCTGAGAGAGCTACACTCTGCAGCACCACCTTCTGGTAGGAATGTGTACTGCATGATCATGTTTGCCAAACTGTCCTTTTTAGTTTCATCAACTGGTGGGACTTTGTTGCTCATACAACAAGGTTTTATGACCTAATGATCATTGAATCACACCCCTAATTTAGGCAAGGGGCTTTTGGTGCCAAAATTCTGAAGGAAGCAATAATCAGTTCCTTACTTTATACACCAAGTGCTTCCCATTGACACTGATGTAAAGTTTCCAGCAATCATAACTATCCATGTTGACTAATTACTCTGTCCTTGCCCAAAGGTGGAGTAGGAGTTCAGCCTGGTGTTGAAGGCAAACCAGGAGTTCCAGGTATTGGATCTTGCCTGTATAATGCTAACGCAATAGCTTCCACTCAGCAGCCATTGTCTAATTTTTCTGCCTCGGCTTATATCTTCATTGCAGAGAAGATACTTGTGTGCGTTCTTGTGCAGCAGTGCTTCTTCTGGTGCAATCCCCATGTCTGCATAATGTTGTTCTTCATTGGAAAAAATAGGCTCTGTCTCTAATGCTGGTTGAACATCAGATTAAAAGGGGCAGCATGATAGCTGGCAGGAGGAACAAAAACTGCTTTCAAGTAGAGCACTTAAAAATATTTTATTCACACAGCAGAGTTATAGATTTCTATAATATACAGTACCATGCTATAATTACCATGATATTCATGTCTTTGTTTAAAAAATGTTATCCGATAGAAAAATTATTTTATCTAGTGTAGTATCCTTTATCCAGGCAAAAAAAAACTAGACATCCTTGGGAGCTGAGAACTCAGTACTTAGCAGCACCACCTTCTGGTGGGATTCTGTACAGCATTAGCATATTTGCCAAGCTGTATTTTGCAGCACCCTCAAGTGGTGGGAGTTTGCACTGCAGCTGCAGAATAGCCAAAGGGAAACTTCAGCCCCGTATTAGCTAAGACAAACTATGTTACCTGCCTGAGTGTCAATGGACTTCATTTACCATGTTATATGTATGATTGAGCTGTCAAGAAACAAAACATTATTTTTGTCCCAGTCTCATACATCTTCCAATGGGAAGCATAGCTCCTTGTTGGAGGTGCAGACTTCCATGGTTGCCATCAGCAGATTTGGAGCATAGTATCAGCCAACCTATAAAATACATTTCATGCGACCTTCTGCTGATCTGATTTTATATATTTCCAAAAACTGTTTATCTCAGTATATATGCAAACTAGAAGGATTTGAAGAGAAAATAAGCAATATGCCATTAAAAACTGCCAGTTTATCAGAGAGTATGTCTGCACGAAAGCCTCAGTTAGGTATATGGAAATCATATAACATAAAAACTGTCATTCCCATTGGCACTAATGTATAGTTTTCCAGCAATCATAACTATCCGAGTTCCTTTGCTACTAAAAAGTTCACTAATTACACTGTCCTTGCCCAAAGGTGCAGAATTTGCTCAGCCTGGTGCTGGAGGCAAACCAGGATATCCAGGTATTGGATCTTTCCCGTATAATAATAATAATAATGCAGTGACTTCCACTCAGCAGCCATTGTCCTCTTGTTCTGCCTCTCCCTATGTTTCTGTTGCAGAGAATATACTTATATTTGTGCTTTTATGGCATTGCTTCTTCTGGTGCAATTCCAGAAATGTTGGTGTAGCTGGACATCTAGGCACAGGGGTGCAGCTTGGCGTTTTCCCAGTTAACTGTTGTATCCTGTATAATTTTACAAACATGATCTTTTGTTGCTAATAAAACAAGGTTTGGTGACCAGATAATCATTGGATTACTCTCTAATGTAGACAAGGGGGTTATGATGCAAAAATTCTGAGGAAAGCAATAATCAATTCCTTGCTTCATAAATTAAGTACTTCCCATTGATACTAATGAAAAGTTTCAAGCAATCATAACTATCCATGTTGACTAATTACTCTGTCCTTGCCCAAAGGTGGAGTAGGAGCTCAGCCTGGTGCTGGAGGCAAACCAGGATTTCCAGGTATTGGACATTGTCTGTATAATGCTAATGAAATAACTTCCAACCGGCAGGCATTCTCATCTTGCTCTGCCTATGCTTAGGTCTTCATTGCGGAGAATCTATTTGTACGTGTGCTTGTGTGGCATTGCTTCTTCTGGTTCCTGTATCTGCATAATGTTGTTCTTCTGTGGCAAAGATAGGCTCTGTGTCTGACACTGGTTGAAAATCAGATTTAATGGGGTAGCATGATGGCCGGAAGGAGAAACCCAAAACTATTGTCTAGCACAGCTAAAAACTGCTACTTAGTAGACCCCTCAAAATCAATAGTTATGAAATACATTCAATGTAACCTTCTGCTGATCTGATTTGATGTTTTGCCAAAAACTGTTTTGCTTCCCAAATGCAAACTAGATGGATTTCAAGAGAAAATAAATAATACGTCAGTTAAAACTGAAATTCGGAAAACAGCAATATTCAGTCCCTTGCTTCATAAACCATGTCATTTCCATTGGCAAATATAAAGCTTCCAACAATCGTAACTATCCATGTTCCTTTGCTAATAAAGAGTTGACTAATTACTCTGTCCTTGCCCAAAGGTGGAGTAGGAGTTGAGGCTGGTGCTGGAGCCAAACCAGGATTTCCAGGTATTGGATCTTGCTTGTAAACTGCTAAAGCAATGACTTCCACTCAGCAGGCATTGCCTCTTGTTCTGCCTCTGCTTACATCTTCATTGCAGAGCTTTCACCTGCACAAGTGCTAGTGTGGCATTGCTTTTTTATGGTGCAGTTCCATTTTCTGCAAAATGTTTTTCTTCAGTGGAAAAAAATAGGCTCTGTCTCTTATACTGGTTGAAAATCAGATTAAATACGGCAGCATGATAGCTGGCAGGAGAAAGCCAAAAGCGCAGTCTAGTAGAGCCCTCAAATTAGACTAGGCACACGACAAAGTGATAGATTGTAATTACAGACAGTATTATTCCCTAACTGCAGTGATATGCAAGTCATTGTTAGAAAATTGTACCCAATTAAAAAGTTATTTTATCCAGTGTAGCATGTTTCACCCAGGCACAACAATTAGACATGCGTGGCAGCTGAGAGAGCTACACTCTGCAGCACCACCTTCTGGTAGGAATGTGTACTGCATGATCATGTTTGCCAAACTGTCCTTTTTAGTTTCATCAACTGGTGGGACTTTGTTGCTCATACAACAAGGTTTTATGACCTAATGATCATTGAATCACACCCCTAATTTAGGCAAGGGGCTTTTGGTGCCAAAATTCTGAAGGAAGCAATAATCAGTTCCTTACTTTATACACCAAGTGCTTCCCATTGACACTGATGTAAAGTTTACAGCAATCATAACTATCCATGTTGACTAATTACTCTGTCCTTGCCCAAAGGTGGAGTAGGAGTTCAGCCTGGTGTTGAAGGCAAACCAGGAGTTCCAGGTATTGGATCTTGCCTGTATAATGCTAACGCAATAGCTTCCACTCAGCAGCCATTGTCTAATTTTTCTGCCTCGGCTTATATCTTCATTGCAGAGAAGATACTTGTGTGCGTTCTTGTGCAGCAGTGCTTCTTCTGGTGCAATCCCCATGTCTGCATAATGTTGTTCTTCATTGGAAAAAATAGGCTCTGTGTCTAATGCTGGTTGAACATCAGATTAAAAGGGGCAGCATGATAGCTGGCAGGAGGAACAAAAACTGCTTTCAAGTAGAGCACTTAAAAATAGTTTATTCACACAGCAGAGTTATAGATTTCTATAATATACAGTACCATGCTATAATTACCATGATATTCATGTCTTTGTTTAAAAAATGTTATCCGATAGAAAAATTATTTTATCTAGTGTAGTATCCTTTATCCAGGCAAAAAAAAAACTAGACATCCTTGGGAGCTGAGAACTCAGTACTTAGCAGCACCACCTTCTGGTGGGATTCTGTACAGCATTAGCATATTTGCCAAGCTGTATTTTGCAGCACCCTCAAGTGGTGGAAGTTTGCACTGCAGCTGCAGAATAGCCAAAGGGAAACTTCAGCCCCGTATTAGCTAAGACAAACTATGTTACCTGCCTGAGTGTCAATGGACTTCATTTACCATGTTATATGTATGATTGAGCAGTCAAGAAACAAAACATTATTTTTGTCCCAGTCTCATACATCTTCCAATGGGAAGCATAGCTCCTTGTTGGAGGTGCAGACTTCCATGGTTGCCATCAGCAGATTTGGAGCATAGTATCAGCCAACCTATAAAATACATTTCATGCAACCTTCTGCTGATCTGATTTTATATATTTCCAAAAACTGTTTATCTCAGTATATATGCAAACTAGAAGGATTTGAAGAGGAAATAAGCAATATGCCATTAAAAACTGCCAGTTTATCAGAGAGTATGTCTGCACGAAATCCTCAGTTAGGTATATGGAAATCATATAACATAAAAACTGTCATTCCCATTGGCACTAATGTATAGTTTTCCAGCAATCATAACTATCCGAGTTCCTTTGCTACTAAAAAGTTCACTAATTACACTGTCCTTGCCCAAAGGTGCAGAATTTGCTCAGCCTGGTGCTGGAGGCAAACCAGGATATCCAGGTATTGGATCTTTCCCGTATAATAATAATAATACTAATGCAGTGACTTCCACTCAGCAGCCATTGTCCTCTTGTTCTGCCTCTCCCTATGTTTTTGTTGCAGAGAATATACTTATATTTGTGCTTTTATGGCATTGCTTGTTCTGGTGCAATTCCAGAAATGTTGGTGTAGCTGGACATCTAGGCACAGGGGTGCAGCTTGGCGTTTTCCCAGTTAACTGTTGTATCCTGTATAATTTTACAAACATGATCTTTTGTTGCTAATAAAACAAGGTTTGGTGACCAGATAATCATTGGATTACTCTCTAATGTAGACAAGGGGGTTATGATGCAAAAATTCTGAGGAAAGCAATAATCAATTCCTTGCTTCATAAATTAAGTACTTCCCATTGATACTAATGAAAAGTTTCAAGCAATCATAACTATCCATGTTGACTAATTACTCTGTCCTTGCCCAAAGGTGGAGTAGGAGCTCAGCCTGGTGCTGGAGGCAAACCAGGATTTCCAGGTATTGGACATTGTCTGTATAATGCTAATGAAATAACTTCCAACCGGCAGGCATTCTCATCTTGCTCTGCCTATGCTTAGGTCTTCATTGCGGAGAATCTATTTGTACGTGTGCTTGTGTGGCATTGCTTCTTCTGGTTCCTGTATCTGCATAATGTTGTTCTTCTGTGGCAAAGATAGGCTCTGTGTCTGACACTGGTTGAAAATCAGATTTAATGGGGTAGCATGATGGCCGGAAGGAGAAACCCAAAACTATTGTCTAGCACAGCTAAAAACTGCTACTTAGTAGACCCCTCAAAATCAATAGTTATGAAATACATTCAATGTAACCTTCTGCTGATCTGATTTGATGTTTTGCCAAAAACTGTTTTGCTTCCCAAATGCAAACTAGATGGATTTCAAGAGAAAATAAATAATACGTCAGTTAAAACTGAAATTCGGAAAACAGCAATATTCAGTCCCTTGCTTCATAAACCATGTCATTTCCATTGGCAAATATAAAGCTTCCAACAATCGTAACTATCCATGTTCCTTTGCTAATAAAGAGTTGACTAATTACTCTGTCCTTGCCCAAAGGTGGAGTAGGAGTTGAGGCTGGTGCTGGAGCCAAACCAGGATTTCCAGGTATTGGATCTTGCTTGTAAACTGCTAAAGCAATGACTTCCACTCAGCAGGCATTGCCTCTTGTTCTGCCTCTGCTTACATCTTCATTGCAGAGCTTTCACCTGCACAAGTGCTAGTGTGGCATTGCTTTTTTATGGTGCAGTTCCATTTTCTGCAAAATGTTTTTCTTCAGTGGAAAAAAATAGGCTCTGTCTCTTATACTGGTTGAAAATCAGATTAAATACGGCAGCATGATAGCTGGCAGGAGAAAGCCAAAAGCGCAGTCTAGTAGAGCCCTCAAATTAGACTAGGCACACGACAAAGTGATAGATTGTAATTACAGACAGTATTATTCCCTAACTGCAGTGATATGCAAGTCATTGTTAGAAAATTGTACCCAATTAAAAAGTTATTTTATCCAGTGTAGCATGTTTCACCCAGGCACAACAATTAGACATGCGTGGCAGCTGAGAGAGCTACACTCTGCAGCACCACCTTCTGGTAGGAATGTGTACTGCATGATCATGTTTGCCAAACTGTCCTTTTTAGTTTCATCAACTGGTGGGACTTTGTTGCTCATACAACAAGGTTTTATGACCTAATGATCATTGAATCACACCCCTAATTTAGGCAAGGGGCTTTTGGTGCCAAAATTCTGAAGGAAGCAATAATCAGTTCCTTACTTTATACACCAAGTGCTTCCCATTGACACTGATGTAAAGTTTCCAGCAATCATAACTATCCATGTTGACTAATTACTCTGTCCTTGCCCAAAGGTGGAGTAGGAGTTCAGCCTGGTGTTGAAGGCAAACCAGGAGTTCCAGGTATTGGATCTTGCCTGTATAATGCTAACGCAATAGCTTCCACTCAGCAGCCATTGTCTAATTTTTCTGCCTCGGCTTATATCTTCATTGCAGAGAAGATACTTGTGTGCGTTCTTGTGCAGCAGTGCTTCTTCTGGTGCAATCCCCATGTCTGCATAATGTTGTTCTTCATTGGAAAAAATAGGCTCTGTCTCTAATGCTGGTTGAACATCAGATTAAAAGGGGCAGCATGATAGCTGGCAGGAGGAACAAAAACTGCTTTCAAGTAGAGCACTTAAAAATATTTTATTCACACAGCAGAGTTATAGATTTCTATAATATACAGTACCATGCTATAATTACCATGATATTCATGTCTTTGTTTAAAAAATGTTATCCGATAGAAAAATTATTTTATCTAGTGTAGTATCCTTTATCCAGGCAAAAAAAAAACTAGACATCCTTGGGAGCTGAGAACTCAGTACTTAGCAGCACCACCTTCTGGTGGGATTCTGTACAGCATTAGCATATTTGCCAAGCTGTATTTTGCAGCACCCTCAAGTGGTGGGAGTTTGCACTGCAGCTGCAGAATAGCCAAAGGGAAACTTCAGCCCCGTATTAGCTAAGACAAACTATGTTACCTGCCTGAGTGTCAATGGACTTCATTTACCATGTTATATGTATGATTGAGCTGTCAAGAAACAAAACATTATTTTTGTCCCAGTCTCATACATCTTCCAATGGGAAGCATAGCTCCTTGTTGGAGGTGCAGACTTCCATGGTTGCCATCAGCAGATTTGGAGCATAGTATCAGCCAACCTATAAAATACATTTCATGCGACCTTCTGCTGATCTGATTTTATATATTTCCAAAAACTGTTTATCTCAGTATATATGCAAACTAGAAGGATTTGAAGAGGAAATAAGCAATATGCCATTAAAAACTGCCAGTTTATCAGAGAGTATGTCTGCACGAAATCCTCAGTTAGGTATATGGAAATCATATAACATAAAAACTGTCATTCCCATTGGCACTAATGTATAGTTTTCCAGCAATCATAACTATCCGAGTTCCTTTGCTACTAAAAAGTTCACTAATTACACTGTCCTTGCCCAAAGGTGCAGAATTTGCTCAGCCTGGTGCTGGAGGCAAACCAGGATATCCAGGTATTGGATCTTTCCCGTATAATAATAATAATACTAATGCAGTGACTTCCACTCAGCAGCCATTGTCCTCTTGTTCTGCCTCTCCCTATGTTTTTGTTGCAGAGAATATACTTATATTTGTGCTTTTATGGCATTGCTTCTTCTGGTGCAATTCCAGAAATGTTGGTGTAGCTGGACATCTAGGCACAGGGGTGCAGCTTGGCGTTTTCCCAGTTAACTGTTGTATCCTGTATAATTTTACAAACATGATCTTTTGTTGCTAATAAAACAAGGTTTGGTGACCAGATAATCATTGGATTACTCTCTAATGTAGACAAGGGGGTTATGATGCAAAAATTCTGAGGAAAGCAATAATCAATTCCTTGCTTCATAAATTAAGTACTTCCCATTGATACTAATGAAAAGTTTCAAGCAATCATAACTATCCATGTTGACTAATTACTCTGTCCTTGCCCAAAGGTGGAGTAGGAGCTCAGCCTGGTGCTGGAGGCAAACCAGGATTTCCAGGTATTGGACATTGTCTGTATAATGCTAATGAAATAACTTCCAACCGGCAGGCATTCTCATCTTGCTCTGCCTATGCTTAGGTCTTCATTGCGGAGAATCTATTTGTACGTGTGCTTGTGTGGCATTGCTTCTTCTGGTTCCTGTATCTGCATAATGTTGTTCTTCTGTGGCAAAGATAGGCTCTGTGTCTGACACTGGTTGAAAATCAGATTTAATGGGGTAGCATGATGGCCGGAAGGAGAAACCCAAAACTATTGTCTAGCACAGCTAAAAACTGCTACTTAGTAGACCCCTCAAAATCAATAGTTATGAAATACATTCAATGTAACCTTCTGCTGATCTGATTTGATGTTTTGCCAAAAACTGTTTTGCTTCCCAAATGCAAACTAGATGGATTTCAAGAGAAAATAAATAATACGTCAGTTAAAACTGAAATTCGGAAAACAGCAATATTCAGTCCCTTGCTTCATAAACCATGTCATTTCCATTGGCAAATATAAAGCTTCCAACAATCGTAACTATCCATGTTCCTTTGCTAATAAAGAGTTGACTAATTACTCTGTCCTTGCCCAAAGGTGGAGTAGGAGTTGAGGCTGGTGCTGGAGCCAAACCAGGATTTCCAGGTATTGGATCTTGCTTGTAAACTGCTAAAGCAATGACTTCCACTCAGCAGGCATTGCCTCTTGTTCTGCCTCTGCTTACATCTTCATTGCAGAGCTTTCACCTGCACAAGTGCTAGTGTGGCATTGCTTTTTTATGGTGCAGTTCCATTTTCTGCAAAATGTTTTTCTTCAGTGGAAAAAAATAGGCTCTGTCTCTTATACTGGTTGAAAATCAGATTAAATACGGCAGCATGATAGCTGGCAGGAGAAAGCCAAAAGCGCAGTCTAGTAGAGCCCTCAAATTAGACTAGGCACACGACAAAGTGATAGATTGTAATTACAGACAGTATTATTCCCTAACTGCAGTGATATGCAAGTCATTGTTAGAAAATTGTACCCAATTAAAAAGTTATTTTATCCAGTGTAGCATGTTTCACCCAGGCACAACAATTAGACATGCGTGGCAGCTGAGAGAGCTACACTCTGCAGCACCACCTTCTGGTAGGAATGTGTACTGCATGATCATGTTTGCCAAACTGTCCTTTTTAGTTTCATCAACTGGTGGGACTTTGTTGCTCATACAACAAGGTTTTATGACCTAATGATCATTGAATCACACCCCTAATTTAGGCAAGGGGCTTTTGGTGCCAAAATTCTGAATGAAGCAATAATCAGTTCCTTACTTTATACACCAAGTGCTTCCCATTGACACTGATGTAAAGTTTCCAGCAATCATAACTATCCATGTTGACTAATTACTCTGTCCTTGCCCAAAGGTGGAGTAGGAGTTCAGCCTGGTGTTGAAGGCAAACCAGGAGTTCCAGGTATTGGATCTTGCCTGTATAATGCTAACGCAATAGCTTCCACTCAGCAGCCATTGTCTAATTTTTCTGCCTCGGCTTATATCTTCATTGCAGAGAAGATACTTGTGTGCGTTCTTGTGCAGCAGTGCTTCTTCTGGTGCAATCCCCATGTCTGCATAATGTTGTTCTTCATTGGAAAAAATAGGCTCTGTCTCTAATGCTGGTTGAACATCAGATTAAAAGGGGCAGCATGATAGCTGGCAGGAGGAACAAAAACTGCTTTCAAGTAGAGCACTTAAAAATATTTTATTCACACAGCAGAGTTATAGATTTCTATAATATACAGTACCATGCTATAATTACCATGATATTCATGTCTTTGTTTAAAAAATGTTATCCGATAGAAAAATTATTTTATCTAGTGTAGTATCCTTTATCCAGGCAAAAAAAAAACTAGACATCCTTGGGAGCTGAGAACTCAGTACTTAGCAGCACCACCTTCTGGTGGGATTCTGTACAGCATTAGCATATTTGCCAAGCTGTATTTTGCAGCACCCTCAAGTGGTGGGAGTTTGCACTGCAGCTGCAGAATAGCCAAAGGGAAACTTCAGCCCCGTATTAGCTAAGACAAACTATGTTACCTGCCTGAGTGTCAATGGACTTCATTTACCATGTTATATGTATGATTGAGCTGTCAAGAAACAAAACATTATTTTTGTCCCAGTCTCATACATCTTCCAATGGGAAGCATAGCTCCTTGTTGGAGGTGCAGACTTCCATGGTTGCCATCAGCAGATTTGGAGCATAGTATCAGCCAACCTATAAAATACATTTCATGCGACCTTCTGCTGATCTGATTTTATATATTTCCAAAAACTGTTTATCTCAGTATATATGCAAACTAGAAGGATTTGAAGAGGAAATAAGCAATATGCCATTAAAAACTGCCAGTTTATCAGAGAGTATGTCTGCACGAAATCCTCAGTTAGGTATATGGAAATCATATAACATAAAAACTGTCATTCCCATTGGCACTAATGTATAGTTTTCCAGCAATCATAACTATCCGAGTTCCTTTGCTACTAAAAAGTTCACTAATTACACTGTCCTTGCCCAAAGGTGCAGAATTTGCTCAGCCTGGTGCTGGAGGCAAACCAGGATATCCAGGTATTGGATCTTTCCCGTATAATAATAATAATACTAATGCAGTGACTTCCACTCAGCAGCCATTGTCCTCTTGTTCTGCCTCTCCCTATGTTTTTGTTGCAGAGAATATACTTATATTTGTGCTTTTATGGCATTGCTTCTTCTGGTGCAATTCCAGAAATGTTGGTGTAGCTGGACATCTAGGCACAGGGGTGCAGCTTGGCGTTTTCCCAGTTAACTGTTGTATCCTGTATAATTTTACAAACATGATCTTTTGTTGCTAATAAAACAAGGTTTGGTGACCAGATAATCATTGGATTACTCTCTAATGTAGACAAGGGGGTTATGATGCAAAAATTCTGAGGAAAGCAATAATCAATTCCTTGCTTCATAAATTAAGTACTTCCCATTGATACTAATGAAAAGTTTCAAGCAATCATAACTATCCATGTTGACTAATTACTCTGTCCTTGCCCAAAGGTGGAGTAGGAGCTCAGCCTGGTGCTGGAGGCAAACCAGGATTTCCAGGTATTGGACATTGTCTGTATAATGCTAATGAAATAACTTCCAACCGGCAGGCATTCTCATCTTGCTCTGCCTATGCTTAGGTCTTCATTGCGGAGAATCTATTTGTACGTGTGCTTGTGTGGCATTGCTTCTTCTGGTTCCTGTATCTGCATAATGTTGTTCTTCTGTGGCAAAGATAGGCTCTGTGTCTGACACTGGTTGAAAATCAGATTTAATGGGGTAGCATGATGGCCGGAAGGAGAAACCCAAAACTATTGTCTAGCACAGCTAAAAACTGCTACTTAGTAGACCCCTCAAAATCAATAGTTATGAAATACATTCAATGTAACCTTCTGCTGATCTGATTTGATGTTTTGCCAAAAACTGTTTTGCTTCCCAAATGCAAACTAGATGGATTTCAAGAGAAAATAAATAATACGTCAGTTAAAACTGAAATTCGGAAAACAGCAATATTCAGTCCCTTGCTTCATAAACCATGTCATTTCCATTGGCAAATATAAAGCTTCCAACAATCGTAACTATCCATGTTCCTTTGCTAATAAAGAGTTGACTAATTACTCTGTCCTTGCCCAAAGGTGGAGTAGGAGTTGAGGCTGGTGCTGGAGCCAAACCAGGATTTCCAGGTATTGGATCTTGCTTGTAAACTGCTAAAGCAATGACTTCCACTCAGCAGGCATTGCCTCTTGTTCTGCCTCTGCTTACATCTTCATTGCAGAGCTTTCACCTGCACAAGTGCTAGTGTGGCATTGCTTTTTTATGGTGCAGTTCCATTTTCTGCAAAATGTTTTTCTTCAGTGGAAAAAAATAGGCTCTGTCTCTTATACTGGTTGAAAATCAGATTAAATACGGCAGCATGATAGCTGGCAGGAGAAAGCCAAAAGCGCAGTCTAGTAGAGCCCTCAAATTAGACTAGGCACACGACAAAGTGATAGATTGTAATTACAGACAGTATTATTCCCTAACTGCAGTGATATGCAAGTCATTGTTAGAAAATTGTACCCAATTAAAAAGTTATTTTATCCAGTGTAGCATGTTTCACCCAGGCACAACAATTAGACATGCGTGGCAGCTGAGAGAGCTACACTCTGCAGCACCACCTTCTGGTAGGAATGTGTACTGCATGATCATGTTTGCCAAACTGTCCTTTTTAGTTTCATCAACTGGTGGGACTTTGTTGCTCATACAACAAGGTTTTATGACCTAATGATCATTGAATCACACCCCTAATTTAGGCAAGGGGCTTTTGGTGCCAAAATTCTGAAGGAAGCAATAATCAGTTCCTTACTTTATACACCAAGTGCTTCCCATTGACACTGATGTAAAGTTTACAGCAATCATAACTATCCATGTTGACTAATTACTCTGTCCTTGCCCAAAGGTGGAGTAGGAGTTCAGCCTGGTGTTGAAGGCAAACCAGGAGTTCCAGGTATTGGATCTTGCCTGTATAATGCTAACGCAATAGCTTCCACTCAGCAGCCATTGTCTAATTTTTCTGCCTCGGCTTATATCTTCATTGCAGAGAAGATACTTGTGTGCGTTCTTGTGCAGCAGTGCTTCTTCTGGTGCAATCCCCATGTCTGCATAATGTTGTTCTTCATTGGAAAAAATAGGCTCTGTGTCTAATGCTGGTTGAACATCAGATTAAAAGGGGCAGCATGATAGCTGGCAGGAGGAACAAAAACTGCTTTCAAGTAGAGCACTTAAAAATATTTTATTCACACAGCAGAGTTATAGATTTCTATAATATACAGTACCATGCTATAATTACCATGATATTCATGTCTTTGTTTAAAAAATGTTATCCGATAGAAAAATTATTTTATCTAGTGTAGTATCCTTTATCCAGGCAAAAAAAAAACTAGACATCCTTGGGAGCTGAGAACTCAGTACTTAGCAGCACCACCTTCTGGTGGGATTCTGTACAGCATTAGCATATTTGCCAAGCTGTATTTTGCAGCACCCTCAAGTGGTGGAAGTTTGCACTGCAGCTGCAGAATAGCCAAAGGGAAACTTCAGCCCCGTATTAGCTAAGACAAACTATGTTACCTGCCTGAGTGTCAATGGACTTCATTTACCATGTTATATGTATGATTGAGCTGTCAAGAAACAAAACATTATTTTTGTCCCAGTCTCATACATCTTCCAATGGGAAGCATAGCTCCTTGTTGGAGGTGCAGACTTCCATGGTTGCCATCAGCAGATTTGGAGCATAGTATCAGCCAACCTATAAAATACATTTCATGCAACCTTCTGCTGATCTGATTTTATATATTTCCAAAAACTGTTTATCTCAGTATATATGCAAACTAGAAGGATTTGAAGAGGAAATAAGCAATATGCCATTAAAAACTGCCAGTTTATCAGAGAGTATGTCTGCACGAAAGCCTCAGTTAGGTATATGGAAATCATATAACATAAAAACTGTCATTCCCATTGGCACTAATGTATAGTTTTCCAGCAATCATAACTATCCGAGTTCCTTTGCTACTAAAAAGTTCACTAATTACACTGTCCTTGCCCAAAGGTGCAGAATTTGCTCAGCCTGGTGCTGGAGGCAAACCAGGATATCCAGGTATTGGATCTTTCCCGTATAATAATAATAATACTAATGCAGTGACTTCCACTCAGCAGCCATTGTCCTCTTGTTCTGCCTCTCCCTATGTTTTTGTTGCAGAGAATATACTTATATTTGTGCTTTTATGGCATTGCTTGTTCTGGTGCAATTCCAGAAATGTTGGTGTAGCTGGACATCTAGGCACAGGGGTGCAGCTTGGCGTTTTCCCAGTTAACTGTTGTATCCTGTATAATTTTACAAACATGATCTTTTGTTGCTAATAAAACAAGGTTTGGTGACCAGATAATCATTGGATTACTCTCTAATGTAGACAAGGGGGTTATGATGCAAAAATTCTGAGGAAAGCAATAATCAATTCCTTGCTTCATAAATTAAGTACTTCCCATTGATACTAATGAAAAGTTTCAAGCAATCATAACTATCCATGTTGACTAATTACTCTGTCCTTGCCCAAAGGTGGAGTAGGAGCTCAGCCTGGTGCTGGAGGCAAACCAGGATTTCCAGGTATTGGACATTGTCTGTATAATGCTAATGAAATAACTTCCAACCGGCAGGCATTCTCATCTTGCTCTGCCTATGCTTAGGTCTTCATTGCGGAGAATCTATTTGTACGTGTGCTTGTGTGGCATTGCTTCTTCTGGTTCCTGTATCTGCATAATGTTGTTCTTCTGTGGCAAAGATAGGCTCTGTGTCTGACACTGGTTGAAAATCAGATTTAATGGGGTAGCATGATGGCCGGAAGGAGAAACCCAAAACTATTGTCTAGCACAGCTAAAAACTGCTACTTAGTAGACCCCTCAAAATCAATAGTTATGAAATACATTCAATGTAACCTTCTGCTGATCTGATTTGATGTTTTGCCAAAAACTGTTTTGCTTCCCAAATGCAAACTAGATGGATTTCAAGAGAAAATAAATAATAAGTCAGTTAAAACTGAAATTCGGAAAACAGCAATATTCAGTCCCTTGCTTCATAAACCATGTCATTTCCATTGGCAAATATAAAGCTTCCAACAATCGTAACTATCCATGTTCCTTTGCTAATAAAGAGTTGACTAATTACTCTGTCCTTGCCCAAAGGTGGAGTAGGAGTTGAGGCTGGTGCTGGAGCCAAACCAGGATTTCCAGGTATTGGATCTTGCTTGTAAACTGCTAAAGCAATGACTTCCACTCAGCAGGCATTGCCTCTTGTTCTGCCTCTGCTTACATCTTCATTGCAGAGCTTTCACCTGCACAAGTGCTAGTGTGGCATTGCTTTTTTATGGTGCAGTTCCATTTTCTGCAAAATGTTTTTCTTCAGTGGAAAAAAATAGGCTCTGTCTCTTATACTGGTTGAAAATCAGATTAAATACGGCAGCATGATAGCTGGCAGGAGAAAGCCAAAAGCGCAGTCTAGTAGAGCCCTCAAATTAGACTAGGCACACGACAAAGTGATAGATTGTAATTACAGACAGTATTATTCCCTAACTGCAGTGATATGCAAGTCATTGTTAGAAAATTGTACCCAATTAAAAAGTTATTTTATCCAGTGTAGCATGTTTCACCCAGGCACAACAATTAGACATGCGTGGCAGCTGAGAGAGCTACACTCTGCAGCACCACCTTCTGGTAGGAATGTGTACTGCATGATCATGTTTGCCAAACTGTCCTTTTTAGTTTCATCAACTGGTGGGACTTTGTTGCTCATACAACAAGGTTTTATGACCTAATGATCATTGAATCACACCCCTAATTTAGGCAAGGGGCTTTTGGTGCCAAAATTCTGAAGGAAGCAATAATCAGTTCCTTACTTTATACACCAAGTGCTTCCCATTGACACTGATGTAAAGTTTACAGCAATCATAACTATCCATGTTGACTAATTACTCTGTCCTTGCCCAAAGGTGGAGTAGGAGTTCAGCCTGGTGTTGAAGGCAAACCAGGAGTTCCAGGTATTGGATCTTGCCTGTATAATGCTAACGCAATAGCTTCCACTCAGCAGCCATTGTCTAATTTTTCTGCCTCGGCTTATATCTTCATTGCAGAGAAGATACTTGTGTGCGTTCTTGTGCAGCAGTGCTTCTTCTGGTGCAATCCCCATGTCTGCATAATGTTGTTCTTCATTGGAAAAAATAGGCTCTGTCTCTAATGCTGGTTGAACATCAGATTAAAAGGGGCAGCATGATAGCTGGCAGGAGGAACAAAAACTGCTTTCAAGTAGAGCACTTAAAAATATTTTATTCACACAGCAGAGTTATAGATTTCTATAATATACAGTACCATGCTATAATTACCATGATATTCATGTATTTGTTTAAAAAATGTTATCCGATAGAAAAATTATTTTATCTAGTGTAGTATCCTTTATCCAGGCAAAAAAAAAAACTAGACATCCTTGGGAGCTGAGAACTTAGTACTTAGCAGCACCACCTTCTGGTGGGATTCTGTACAGCATTAGCATATTTGCCAAGCTGTATTTTGCAGCACCCTCAAGTGGTGGGAGTTTGCACTGCAGCTGCAGAATAGCCAAAGGGAAACTTCAGCCCCGTATTAGCTAAGACAAACTATGTTACCTGCCTGAGTGTCAATGGACTTCATTTACCATGTTATATGTATGATTGAGCTGTCAAGAAACAAAACATTATTTTTGTCCCAGTCTCATACATCTTCCAATGGGAAGCATAGCTCCTTGTTGGAGGTGCAGACTTCCATGGTTGCCATCAGCAGATTTGGAGCATAGTATCAGCCAACCTATAAAATACATTTCATGCGACCTTCTGCTGATCTGATTTTATATATTTCCAAAAACTGTTTATCTCAGTATATATGCAAACTAGAAGGATTTGAAGAGAAAATAAGCAATATGCCATTAAAAACTGCCAGTTTATCAGAGAGTATGTCTGCACGAAAGCCTCAGTTAGGTATATGGAAATCATATAACATAAAAACTGTCATTCCCATTGGCACTAATGTATAGTTTTCCAGCAATCATAACTATCCGAGTTCCTTTGCTACTAAAAAGTTCACTAATTACACTGTCCTTGCCCAAAGGTGCAGAATTTGCTCAGCCTGGTGCTGGAGGCAAACCAGGATATCCAGGTATTGGATCTTTCCCGTATAATAATAATAATAATGCAGTGACTTCCACTCAGCTGCCATTGTCCTCTTGTTCTGCCTCTCCCTATGTTTTTGTTGCAGAGAATATACTTATATTTGTGCTTTTATGGCATTGCTTCTTCTGGTGCAATTCCAGAAATGTTGGTGTAGCTGGACATCTAGGCACAGGGGTGCAGCTTGATGTTTTCCCAGTTAACTGTTGTATCCTGTATAATTTTACAAACATGATCTTTTGTTGCTAATAAAACAAGGTTTGGTGACCAGATAATCATTGGATTACTCTCTAAGGTAGACAAGGGGGTTATGATGCAAAAATTCTGAGGAAAGCAATAATCAATTCCTTGCTTCATAAATTAAGTACTTCCCATTGATACTAATGAAAAGTTTCAAGCAATCATAACTATCCATGTTGACTAATTACTCTGTCCTTGCCCAAAGGTGGAGTAGGAGCTCAGCCTGGTGCTGGAGGCAAACCAGGATTTCCAGGTATTGGACATTGTCTGTATAATGCTAATGAAATAACTTCCAACCGGCAGGCATTCTCATCTTGCTCTGCCTATGCTTAGGTCTTCATTGCGGAGAATCTATTTGTACGTGTGCTTGTGTGGCATTGCTTCTTCTGGTTCCTGTATCTGCATAATGTTGTTCTTCTGTGGCAAAGATAGGCTCTGTGTCTGACACTGGTTGAAAATCAGATTTAATGGGGTAGCATGATGGCCGGAAGGAGAAACCCAAAACTATTGTCTAGCACAGCTAAAAACTGCTACTTAGTAGACCCCTCAAAATCAATAGTTATGAAATACATTCAATGTAACCTTCTGCTGATCTGATTTGATGTTTTGCCAAAAACTGTTTTGCTTCCCAAATGCAAACTAGATGGATTTCAAGAGAAAATAAATAATACGTCAGTTAAAACTGAAATTCGGAAAACAGCAATATTCAGTCCCTTGCTTCATAAACCATGTCATTTCCATTGGCAAATATAAAGCTTCCAACAATCGTAACTATCCATGTTCCTTTGCTAATAAAGAGTTGACTAATTACTCTGTCCTTGCCCAAAGGTGGAGTAGGAGTTGAGGCTGGTGCTGGAGCCAAACCAGGATTTCCAGGTATTGGATCTTGCTTGTAAACTGCTAAAGCAATGACTTCCACTCAGCAGGCATTGCCTCTTGTTCTGCCTCTGCTTACATCTTCATTGCAGAGCTTTCACCTGCACAAGTGCTAGTGTGGCATTGCTTTTTTATGGTGCAGTTCCATTTTCTGCAAAATGTTTTTCTTCAGTGGAAAAAAATAGGCTCTGTCTCTTATACTGGTTGAAAATCAGATTAAATACGGCAGCATGATAGCTGGCAGGAGAAAGCCAAAAGCGCAGTCTAGTAGAGCCCTCAAATTAGACTAGGCACACGACAAAGTGATAGATTGTAATTACAGACAGTATTATTCCCTAACTGCAGTGATATGCAAGTCATTGTTAGAAAATTGTACCCAATTAAAAAGTTATTTTATCCAGTGTAGCATGTTTCACCCAGGCACAACAATTAGACATGCGTGGCAGCTGAGAGAGCTACACTCTGCAGCACCACCTTCTGGTAGGAATGTGTACTGCATGATCATGTTTGCCAAACTGTCCTTTTTAGTTTCATCAACTGGTGGGACTTTGTTGCTCATACAACAAGGTTTTATGACCTAATGATCATTGAATCACACCCCTAATTTAGGCAAGGGGCTTTTGGTGCCAAAATTCTGAAGGAAGCAATAATCAGTTCCTTACTTTATACACCAAGTGCTTCCCATTGACACTGATGTAAAGTTTACAGCAATCATAACTATCCATGTTGACTAATTACTCTGTCCTTGCCCAAAGGTGGAGTAGGAGTTCAGCCTGGTGTTGAAGGCAAACCAGGAGTTCCAGGTATTGGATCTTGCCTGTATAATGCTAACGCAATAGCTTCCACTCAGCAGCCATTGTCTAATTTTTCTGCCTCGGCTTATATCTTCATTGCAGAGAAGATACTTGTGTGCGTTCTTGTGCAGCAGTGCTTCTTCTGGTGCAATCCCCATGTCTGCATAATGTTGTTCTTCATTGGAAAAAATAGGCTCTGTCTCTAATGCTGGTTGAACATCAGATTAAAAGGGGCAGCATGATAGCTGGCAGGAGGAACAAAAACTGCTTTCAAGTAGAGCACTTAAAAATATTTTATTCACACAGCAGAGTTATAGATTTCTATAATATACAGTACCATGCTATAATTACCATGATATTCATGTCTTTGTTTAAAAAATGTTATCCGATAGAAAAATTATTTTATCTAGTGTACTATCCTTTATCCAGGCAAAAAAAAAACTAGACATCCTTGGGAGCTGAGAACTCAGTACTTAGCAGCACCACCTTCTGGTGGGATTCTGTACAGCATTAGCATATTTGCCAAGCTGTATTTTGCAGCACCCTCAAGTGGTGGGAGTTTGCACTGCAGCTGCAGAATAGCCAAAGGGAAACTTCAGCCCCGTATTAGCTAAGACAAACTATGTTACCTGCCTGAGTGTCAATGGACTTCATTTACCATGTTATATGTATGATTGAGCTGTCAAGAAACAAAACATTATTTTTGTCCCAGTCTCATACATCTTCCAATGGGAAGCATAGCTCCTTGTTGGAGGTGCAGACTTCCATGGTTGCCATCAGCAGATTTGGAGCATAGTATCAGCCAACCTATAAAATACATTTCATGCGACCTTCTGCTGATCTGATTTTATATATTTCCAAAAACTGTTTATCTCAGTATATATGCAAACTAGAAGGATTTGAAGAGAAAATAAGCAATATGCCATTAATAACTGCCAGTTTATCAGAGAGTATGTCTGCACGAAAGCCTCAGTTAGGTATATGGAAATCATATAACATAAAAACTGTCATTCCCATTGGCACTAATGTATAGTTTTCCAGCAATCATAACTATCCGAGTTCCTTTGCTACTAAAAAGTTCACTAATTACACTGTCCTTGCCCAAAGGTGCAGAATTTGCTCAGCCTGGTGCTGGAGGCAAACCAGGATATCCAGGTATTGGATCTTTCCCGTATAATAATAATAATAATGCAGTGACTTCCACTCAGCAGCCATTGTCCTCTTGTTCTGCCTCTCCCTATGTTTCTGTTGCAGAGAATATACTTATATTTGTGCTTTTATGGCATTGCTTCTTCTGGTGCAATTCCAGAAATGTTGGTGTAGCTGGACATCTAGGCACAGGGGTGCAGCTTGGCGTTTTCCCAGTTAACTGTTGTATCCTGTATAATTTTACAAACATGATCTTTTGTTGCTAATAAAACAAGGTTTGGTGACCAGATAATCATTGGATTACTCTCTAATGTAGACAAGGGGGTTATGATGCAAAAATTCTGAGGAAAGCAATAATCAATTCCTTGCTTCATAAATTAAGTACTTCCCATTGATACTAATGAAAAGTTTCAAGCAATCATAACTATCCATGTTGACTAATTACTCTGTCCTTGCCCAAAGGTGGAGTAGGAGCTCAGCCTGGTGCTGGAGGCAAACCAGGATTTCCAGGTATTGGACATTGTCTGTATAATGCTAATGAAATAACTTCCAACCGGCAGGCATTCTCATCTTGCTCTGCCTATGCTTAGGTCTTCATTGCGGAGAATCTATTTGTACGTGTGCTTGTGTGGCATTGCTTCTTCTGGTTCCTGTATCTGCATAATGTTGTTCTTCTGTGGCAAAGATAGGCTCTGTGTCTGACACTGGTTGAAAATCAGATTTAATGGGGTAGCATGATGGCCGGAAGGAGAAACCCAAAACTATTGTCTAGCACAGCTAAAAACTGCTACTTAGTAGACCCCTCAAAATCAATAGTTATGAAATACATTCAATGTAACCTTCTGCTGATCTGATTTGATGTTTTGCCAAAAACTGTTTTGCTTCCCAAATGCAAACTAGATGGATTTCAAGAGAAAATAAATAATACGTCAGTTAAAACTGAAATTCGGAAAACAGCAATATTCAGTCCCTTGCTTCATAAACCATGTCATTTCCATTGGCAAATATAAAGCTTCCAACAATCGTAACTATCCATGTTCCTTTGCTAATAAAGAGTTGACTAATTACTCTGTCCTTGCCCAAAGGTGGAGTAGGAGTTGAGGCTGGTGCTGGAGCCAAACCAGGATTTCCAGGTATTGGATCTTGCTTGTAAACTGCTAAAGCAATGACTTCCACTCAGCAGGCATTGCCTCTTGTTCTGCCTCTGCTTACATCTTCATTGCAGAGCTTTCACCTGCACAAGTGCTAGTGTGGCATTGCTTTTTTATGGTGCAGTTCCATTTTCTGCAAAATGTTTTTCTTCAGTGGAAAAAAATAGGCTCTGTCTCTTATACTGGTTGAAAATCAGATTAAATACGGCAGCATGATAGCTGGCAGGAGAAAGCCAAAAGCGCAGTCTAGTAGAGCCCTCAAATTAGACTAGGCACACGACAAAGTGATAGATTGTAATTACAGACAGTATTATTCCCTAACTGCAGTGATATGCAAGTCATTGTTAGAAAATTGTACCCAATTAAAAAGTTATTTTATCCAGTGTAGCATGTTTCACCCAGGCACAACAATTAGACATGCGTGGCAGCTGAGAGAGCTACACTCTGCAGCACCACCTTCTGGTAGGAATGTGTACTGCATGATCATGTTTGCCAAACTGTCCTTTTTAGTTTCATCAACTGGTGGGACTTTGTTGCTCATACAACAAGGTTTTATGATCTAATGATCATTGAATCACACCCCTAATTTAGGCAAGGGGCTTTTGGTGCCAAAATTCTGAAGGAAGCAATAATCAGTTCCTTACTTTATACACCAAGTGCTTCCCATTGACACTGATGTAAAGTTTCCAGCAATCATAACTATCCATGTTGACTAATTACTCTGTCCTTGCCCAAAGGTGGAGTAGGAGTTCAGCCTGGTGTTGAAGGCAAACCAGGAGTTCCAGGTATTGGATCTTGCCTGTATAATGCTAACGCAATAGCTTACACTCAGCAGCCATTGTCTAATTTTTCTGCCTCGGCTTATATCTTCATTGCAGAGAAGATACTTGTGTGCGTTCTTGTGCAGCAGTGCTTCTTCTGGTGCAATCCCCATGTCTGCATAATGTTGTTCTTCATTGGAAAAAATAGGCTCTGTCTCTAATGCTGGTTGAACATCAGATTAAAAGGGGCAGCATGATAGCTGGCAGGAGGAACAAAAACTGCTTTCAAGTAGAGTACTTAAAAATATTTTATTCACACAGCAGAGTTATAGATTTCTATAATATACAGTACCATGCTATAATTACCATGATATTCATGTCTTTGTTTAAAAAATGTTATCCGATAGAAAAATTATTTTATCTAGTGTAGTATCCTTTATCCAGGCAAAAAAAAAACTAGACATCCTTGGGAGCTGAGAACTCAGTACTTAGCAGCACCACCTTCTGGTGGGATTCTGTACAGCATTAGCATATTTGCCAAGCTGTATTTTGCAGCACCCTCAAGTGGTGGGAGTTTGCACTGCAGCTGCAGAATAGCCAAAGGGAAACTTCAGCCCCGTATTAGCTAAGACAAACTATGTTACCTGCCTGAGTGTCAATGGACTTCATTTACCATGTTATATGTATGATTGAGCTGTCAAGAAACAAAACATTATTTTTGTCCCAGTCTCATACATCTTCCAATGGGAAGCATAGCTCCTTGTTGGAGGTGCAGACTTCCATGGTTGCCATCAGCAGATTTGGAGCATAGTATCAGCCAACCTATAAAATACATTTCATGCGACCTTCTGCTGATCTGATTTTATATATTTCCAAAAACTGTTTATCTCAGTATATATGCAAACTAGAAGGATTTGAAGAGAAAATAAGCAATATGCCATTAAAAACTGCCAGTTTATCAGAGAGTATGTCTGCACGAAAGCCTCAGTTAGGTATATGGAAATCATATAACATAAAAACTGTCATTCCCATTGGCTCTAATGTATAGTTTTCCAGCAATCATAACTATCCGAGTTCCTTTGCTACTAAAAAGTTCACTAATTACACTGTCCTTGCCCAAAGGTGCAGAATTTGCTCAGCCTGGTGCTGGAGGCAAACCAGGATATCCAGGTATTGGATCTTTCCCGTATAATAATAATAATAATGCAGTGACTTCCACTCAGCAGCCATTGTCCTCTTGTTCTGCCTCTCCCTATGTTTCTGTTGCAGAGAATATACTTATATTTGTGCTTTTATGGCATTGCTTCTTCTGGTGCAATTCCAGAAATGTTGGTGTAGCTGGACATCTAGGCACAGGGGTGCAGCTTGGCGTTTTCCCAGTTAACTGTTGTATCCTGTATAATTTTACAAACATGATCTTTTGTTGCTAATAAAACAAGGTTTGGTGACCAGATAATCATTGGATTACTCTCTAATGTAGACAAGGGGGTTATGATGCAAAAATTCTGAGGAAAGCAATAATCAATTCCTTGCTTCATAAATTAAGTACTTCCCATTGATACTAATGAAAAGTTTCAAGCAATCATAACTATCCATGTTGACTAATTACTCTGTCCTTGCCCAAAGGTGGAGTAGGAGCTCAGCCTGGTGCTGGAGGCAAACCAGGATTTCCAGGTATTGGACATTGTCTGTATAATGCTAATGAAATAACTTCCAACCGGCAGGCATTCTCATCTTGCTCTGCCTATGCTTAGGTCTTCATTGCGGAGAATCTATTTGTACGTGTGCTTGTGTGGCATTGCTTCTTCTGGTTCCTGTATCTGCATAATGTTGTTCTTCTGTGGCAAAGATAGGCTCTGTGTCTGACACTGGTTGAAAATCAGATTTAATGGGGTAGCATGATGGCCGGAAGGAGAAACCCAAAACTATTGTCTAGCACAGCTAAAAACTGCTACTTAGTAGACCCCTCAAAATCAATAGTTATGAAATACATTCAATGTAACCTTCTGCTGATCTGATTTGATGTTTTGCCAAAAACTGTTTTGCTTCCCAAATGCAAACTAGATGGATTTCAAGAGAAAATAAATAATACGTCAGTTAAAACTGAAATTCGGAAAACAGCAATATTCAGTCCCTTGCTTCATAAACCATGTCATTTCCATTGGCAAATATAAAGCTTCCAACAATCGTAACTATCCATGTTCCTTTGCTAATAAAGAGTTGACTAATTACTCTGTCCTTGCCCAAAGGTGGAGTAGGAGTTGAGGCTGGTGCTGGAGCCAAACCAGGATTTCCAGGTATTGGATCTTGCTTGTAAACTGCTAAAGCAATGACTTCCACTCAGCAGGCATTGCCTCTTGTTCTGCCTCTGCTTACATCTTCATTGCAGAGCTTTCACCTGCACAAGTGCTAGTGTGGCATTGCTTTTTTATGGTGCAGTTCCATTTTCTGCAAAATGTTTTTCTTCAGTGGAAAAAAATAGGCTCTGTCTCTTATACTGGTTGAAAATCAGATTAAATACGGCAGCATGATAGCTGGCAGGAGAAAGCCAAAAGCGCAGTCTAGTAGAGCCCTCAAATTAGACTAGGCACACGACAAAGTGATAGATTGTAATTACAGACAGTATTATTCCCTAACTGCAGTGATATGCAAGTCATTGTTAGAAAATTGTACCCAATTAAAAAGTTATTTTATCCAGTGTAGCATGTTTCACCCAGGCACAACAATTAGACATGCGTGGCAGCTGAGAGAGCTACACTCTGCAGCACCACCTTCTGGTAGGAATGTGTACTGCATGATCATGTTTGCCAAACTGTCCTTTTTAGTTTCATCAACTGGTGGGACTTTGTTGCTCATACAACAAGGTTTTATGACCTAATGATCATTGAATCACACCCCTAATTTAGGCAAGGGGCTTTTGGTGCCAAAATTCTGAAGGAAGCAATAATCAGTTCCTTACTTTATACACCAAGTGCTTCCCATTGACACTGATGTAAAGTTTACAGCAATCATAACTATCCATGTTGACTAATTACTCTGTCCTTGCCCAAAGGTGGAGTAGGAGTTCAGCCTGGTGTTGAAGGCAAACCAGGAGTTCCAGGTATTGGATCTTGCCTGTATAATGCTAACGCAATAGCTTCCACTCAGCAGCCATTGTCTAATTTTTCTGCCTTGGCTTATATCTTCATTGCAGAGAAGATACTTGTGTGCGTTCTTGTGCAGCAGTGCTTCTTCTGGTGCAATCCCCATGTCTGCATAATGTTGTTCTTCATTGGAAAAAATAGGCTCTGTGTCTAATGCTGGTTGAACATCAGATTAAAAGGGGCAGCATGATAGCTGGCAGGAGGAACAAAAACTGCTTTCAAGTAGAGCACTTAAAAATAGTTTATTCACACAGCAGAGTTATAGATTTCTATAATATACAGTACCATGCTATAATTACCATGATATTCATGTCTTTGTTTAAAAAATGTTATCCGATAGAAAAATTATTTTATCTAGTGTAGTATCCTTTATCCAGGCAAAAAAAAAACTAGACATCCTTGGGAGCTGAGAACTCAGTACTTAGCAGCACCACCTTCTGGTGGGATTCTGTACAGCATTAGCATATTTGCCAAGCTGTATTTTGCAGCACCCTCAAGTGGTGGGAGTTTGCACTGCAGCTGCAGAATAGCCAAAGGGAAACTTCAGCCCCGTATTAGCTAAGACAAACTATGTTACCTGCCTGAGTGTCAATGGACTTCATTTACCATGTTATATGTATGATTGAGCTGTCAAGAAACAAAACATTATTTTTGTCCCAGTCTCATACATCTTCCAATGGGAAGCATAGCTCCTTGTTGGAGGTGCAGACTTCCATGGTTGCCATCAGCAGATTTGGAGCATAGTATCAGCCAACCTATAAAATACATTTCATGCGACCTTCTGCTGATCTGATTTTATATATTTCCAAAAACTGTTTATCTCAGTATATATGCAAACTAGAAGGATTTGAAGAGAAAATAAGCAATATGCCATTAAAAACTGCCAGTTTATCAGAGAGTATGTCTGCACGAAAGCCTCAGTTAGGTATGTGGAAATCATATAACATAAAAACTGTCATTCCCATTGGCACTAATGTATAGTTTTCCAGCAATCATAACTATCCGAGTTCCTTTGCTACTAAAAAGTTCACTAATTACACTGTCCTTGCCCAAAGGTGCAGAATTTGCTCAGCCTGGTGCTGGAGGCAAACCAGGATATCCAGGTATTGGATCTTTCCCATATAATAATAATAATAATAATGCAGTGACTTCCACTCAGCAGCCATTGTCCTCTTGTTCTGCCTCTCCCTATGTTTTTGTTGCAGAGAATATACTTATATTTGTGCTTTTATGGCATTGCTTCTTCTGGTGCAATTTTAGAAATGTTGGTGTAGCTGGACATCTAGGCACAGGGGTGCAGCTTGGCGTTTTCCCAGTTAACTGTTGTATCCTGTATAATTTTACAAACATGATCTTTTGTTGCTAATAAAACAAGGTTTGGTGACCAGATAATCATTGGATTACTCTCTAATGTAGACAAGGGGGTTATGATGCAACAATTCTGAGGAAAGCAATAATCAATTCCTTGCTTCATAAATTAAGTACTTCCCATTGATACTAATGAAAAGTTTCAAGCAATCATAACTATCCATGTTGACTAATTACTCTGTCCTTGCCCAAAGGTGGAGTAGGAGCTCAGCCTGGTGCTGGAGGCAAACCAGGATTTCCAGGTATTGGACATTGTCTGTATAATGCTAATGAAATAACTTCCAACCGGCAGGCATTCTCATCTTGCTCTGCCTATGCTTAGGTCTTCATTGCGGAGAATCTATTTGTACGTGTGCTTGTGTGGCATTGCTTCTTCTGGTTCCTGTATCTGCATAATGTTGTTCTTCTGTGGAAAAGATAGGCTCTGTGTCTGACACTGGTTGAAAATCAGATTTAATGGGGTAGCATGATGGCCGGAAGGAGAAACCCAAAACTATTGTCTAGCACAGCTAAAAACTGCTACTTAGTAGACCCCTCAAAATCAATAGTTATGAAATACATTCAATGTAACCTTCTGCTGATCTGATTTGATGTTTTGCCAAAAACTGTTTTGCTTCCCAAATGCAAACTAGATGGATTTCAAGAGAAAATAAATAATACGTCAGTTAAAACTGAAATTCGGAAAACAGCAATATTCAGTCCCTTGCTTCATAAACCATGTCATTTCCATTGGCAAATATAAAGCTTCCAACAATCGTAACTATCCATGTTCCTTTGCTAATAAAGAGTTGACTAATTACTCTGTCCTTGCCCAAAGGTGGAGTAGGAGTTGAGGCTGGTGCTGGAGCCAAACCAGGATTTCCAGGTATTGGATCTTGCTTGTAAACTGCTAAAGCAATGACTTCCACTCAGCAGGCATTGCCTCTTGTTCTGCCTCTGCTTACATCTTCATTGCAGAGCTTTCACCTGCACAAGTGCTAGTGTGGCATTGCTTTTTATGGTGCAGTTCCATTTTCTGCAAAATGTTTTTCTTCAGTGGAAAAAAATAGGCTCTGTCTCTTATACTGGTTGAAAATCAGATTAAATACGGCAGCATGATAGCTGGCAGGAGAAAGCCAAAAGCGCAGTCTAGTAGAGCCCTCAAATTAGACTAGGCACACGACAAAGTGATAGATTGTAATTACAGACAGTACTATTCCCTAACTGCAGTGATATGCAAGTCATTGTTAGAAAATTGTACCCAATTAAAAAGTTATTTTATCCAGTGTAGCATGTTTCACCCAGGCACAACAATTAGACATGCGTGGCAGCTGAGAGAGCTACACTCTGCAGCACCACCTTCTGGTAGGAATGTGTACTGCATGATCATGTTTGCCAAACTGTCCTTTTTAGTTTCATCAACTGGTGGGACTTTGTTGCTCATACAACAAGGTTTTATGACCTAATGATAATTGAATCACACCCCTAATTTAGGCAAGGGGCTTTTGGTGCCAAAATTCTGAAGGAAGCAATAATCAGTTCCTTACTTTATACACCAAGTGCTTCCCATTGACACTGATGTAAAGTTTACAGCAATCATAACTATCCATGTTGACTAATTACTCTGTCCTTGCCCAAAGGTGGAGTAGGAGTTCAGCCTGGTGTTGAAGGCAAACCAGGAGTTCCAGGTATTGGATCTTGCCTGTATAATGCTAACGCAATAGCTTCCACTCAGCAGCCATTGTCTAATTTTTCTGCCTCGGCTTATATCTTCATTGCAGAGAAGATACTTGTGTGCGTTCTTGTGCAGCAGTGCTTCTTCTGGTGCAATCCCCATGTCTGCATAATGTTGTTCTTCATTGGAAAAAATAGGCTCTGTGTCTAATGCTGGTTGAACATCAGATTAAAAGGGGCAGCATGATAGCTGGCAGGAGGAACAAAAACTGCTTTCAAGTAGAGCACTTAAAAATAGTTTATTCACACAGCAGAGTTATAGATTTCTATAATATACAGTACCATGCTATAATTACCATGATATTCATGTCTTTGTTTAAAAAATGTTATCCGATAGAAAAATTATTTTATCTAGTGTAGTATCCTTTATCCAGGCAAAAAAAAAACTAGACATCCTTGGGAGCTGAGAACTCAGTACTTAGCAGCACCACCTTCTGGTGGGATTCTGTACAGCATTAGCATATTTGCCAAGCTGTATTTTGCAGCACCCTCAAGTGGTGGGAGTTTGCACTGCAGCTGCAGAATAGCCAAAGGGAAACTTCAGCCCCGTATTAGCTAAGACAAACTATGTTACCTGCCTGAGTGTCAATGGACTTCATTTACCATGTTATATGTATGATTGAGCTGTCAAGAAACAAAACATTATTTTTGTCCCAGTCTCATACATCTTCCAATGGGAAGCATAGCTCCTTGTTGGAGGTGCAGACTTCCATGGTTGCCATCAGCAGATTTGGAGCATAGTATCAGCCAACCTATAAAATACATTTCATGCGACCTTCTGCTGATCTGATTTTATATATTTCCAAAAACTGTTTATCTCAGTATATATGCAAACTAGAAGGATTTGAAGAGAAAATAAGCAATATGCCATTAAAAACTGCCAGTTTATCAGAGAGTATGTCTGCACGAAAGCCTCAGTTAGGTATGTGGAAATCATATAACATAAAAACTGTCATTCCCATTGGCACTAATGTATAGTTTTCCAGCAATCATAACTATCCGAGTTCCTTTGCTACTAAAAAGTTCACTAATTACACTGTCCTTGCCCAAAGGTGCAGAATTTGCTCAGCCTGGTGCTGGAGGCAAACCAGGATATCCAGGTATTGGATCTTTCCCATATAATAATAATAATAATAATGCAGTGACTTCCACTCAGCAGCCATTGTCCTCTTGTTCTGCCTCTCCCTATGTTTTTGTTGCAGAGAATATACTTATATTTGTGCTTTTATGGCATTGCTTCTTCTGGTGCAATTTTAGAAATGTTGGTGTAGCTGGACATCTAGGCACAGGGGTGCAGCTTGGCGTTTTCCCAGTTAACTGTTGTATCCTGTATAATTTTACAAACATGATCTTTTGTTGCTAATAAAACAAGGTTTGGTGACCAGATAATCATTGGATTACTCTCTAATGTAGACAAGGGGGTTATGATGCAACAATTCTGAGGAAAGCAATAATCAATTCCTTGCTTCATAAATTAAGTACTTCCCATTGATACTAATGAAAAGTTTCAAGCAATCATAACTATCCATGTTGACTAATTACTCTGTCCTTGCCCAAAGGTGGAGTAGGAGCTCAGCCTGGTGCTGGAGGCAAACCAGGATTTCCAGGTATTGGACATTGTCTGTATAATGCTAATGAAATAACTTCCAACCGGCAGGCATTCTCATCTTGCTCTGCCTATGCTTAGGTCTTCATTGCGGAGAATCTATTTGTACGTGTGCTTGTGTGGCATTGCTTCTTCTGGTTCCTGTATCTGCATAATGTTGTTCTTCTGTGGAAAAGATAGGCTCTGTGTCTGACACTGGTTGAAAATCAGATTTAATGGGGTAGCATGATGGCCGGAAGGAGAAACCCAAAACTATTGTCTAGCACAGCTAAAAACTGCTACTTAGTAGACCCCTCAAAATCAATAGTTATGAAATACATTCAATGTAACCTTCTGCTGATCTGATTTGATGTTTTGCCAAAAACTGTTTTGCTTCCCAAATGCAAACTAGATGGATTTCAAGAGAAAATAAATAATACGTCAGTTAAAACTGAAATTCGGAAAACAGCAATATTCAGTCCCTTGCTTCATAAACCATGTCATTTCCATTGGCAAATATAAAGCTTCCAACAATCGTAACTATCCATGTTCCTTTGCTAATAAAGAGTTGACTAATTACTCTGTCCTTGCCCAAAGGTGGAGTAGGAGTTGAGGCTGGTGCTGGAGCCAAACCAGGATTTCCAGGTATTGGATCTTGCTTGTAAACTGCTAAAGCAATGACTTCCACTCAGCAGGCATTGCCTCTTGTTCTGCCTCTGCTTACATCTTCATTGCAGAGCTTTCACCTGCACAAGTGCTAGTGTGGCATTGCTTTTTTATGGTGCAGTTCCATTTTCTGCAAAATGTTTTTCTTCAGTGGAAAAAAATAGGCTCTGTCTCTTATACTGGTTGAAAATCAGATTAAATAGGGCAGCATGATAGCTGGCAGGAGAAAGCCAAAAGCGCAGTCTAGTAGAGCCCTCAAATTAGACTAGGCACACGACAAAGTGATAGATTGTAATTACAGACAGTATTATTCCATAACTGCAGTGATATGCAAGTCATTGTTAGAAAATTGTACCCAATTAAAAAGTTATTTTATCCAGTGTAGCATGTTTCACCCAGGCACAACAATTAGACATGCGTGGCAGCTGAGAGAGCTACACTCTGCAGCACCACCTTCTGGTAGGAATGTGTACTGCATGATCATGTTTGCCAAACTGTCCTTTTTAGTTTCATCAACTGGTGGGACTTTGTTGCTCATACAACAAGGTTTTATGACCTAATGATCATTGAATCACACCCCTAATTTAGGCAAGGGGCTTTTGGTGCCAAAATTCTGAAGGAAGCAATAATCAGTTCCTTACTTTATACACCAAGTGCTTCCCATTGACACTGATGTAAAGTTTCCAGCAATCATAACTATCCATGTTGACTAATTACTCTGTCCTTGCCCAAAGGTGGAGTAGGAGTTCAGCCTGGTGTTGAAGGCAAACCAGGAGTTCCAGGTATTGGATCTTGCCTGTATAATGCTAACGCAATAGCTTCCACTCAGCAGCCATTGTCTAATTTTTCTGCCTCGGCTTATATCTTCATTGCAGAGAAGATACTTGTGTACGTTCTTGTGCAGCAGTGCTTCTTCTGGTGCAATCCCCATGTCTGCATAATGTTGTTCTTCATTGGAAAAATAGGCTCTGTGTCTAATGCTGGTTGAACATCAGATTAAAAGGGGCAGCATGATAGCTGGCAGGAGGAACAAAAACTGCTTTCAAGTAGAGCACTTAAAAATAGTTTATTCACACAGCAGAGTTATAGATTTCTATAATATACAGTACCATGCTATAATTACCATGATATTCATGTCTTTGTTTAAAAAATGTTATCCGATAGAAAAATTATTTTATCTAGTGTAGTATCCTTTATCCAGGCAAAAAAAAAACTAGACATCCTTTGGAGCTGAGAACTCAGTACTTAGCAGCACCACCTTCTGGTGGGATTCTGTACAGCATTAGCATATTTGCCAAGCTGTATTTTGCAGCACCCTCAAGTGGTGGGAGTTTGCACTGCAGCTGCAGAATAGCCAAAGGGAAACTTCAGCCCCGTATTAGCTAAGACAAACTATGTTACCTGCCTGAGTGTCAATGGACTTCATTTACCATGTTATATGTATGATTGAGCTGTCAAGAAACAAAACATTATTTTTGTCCCAGTCTCATACATCTTCCAATGGGAAGCATAGCTCCTTGTTGGAGGTGCAGACTTCCATGGTTGCCATCAGCAGATTTGGAGCATAGTATCAGCCAACCTATAAAATACATTTCATGCAACCTTCTGCTGATCTGATTTTATATATTTCCAAAAACTGTTTATCTCAGTATATATGCAAACTAGAAGGATTTGAAGAGGAAATAAGCAATATGCCATTAAAAACTGCCAGTTTATCAGAGAGTATGTTTGCACGAAATCCTCAGTTAGGTATATGGAAATCATATAACATAAAAACTGTCATTCCCATTGGCACTAATGTATAGTTTTCCAGCAATCATAACTATCCGAGTTCCTTTGCTACTAAAAAGTTCACTAATTACACTGTCCTTGCCCAAAGGTGCAGAATTTGCTCAGCCTGGTGCTGGAGGCAAACCAGGATATCCAGGTATTGGATCTTTCCCGTATAATAATAATAATACTAATGCAGTGACTTCCACTCAGCAGCCATTGTCCTCTTGTTCTGCCTCTCCCTATGTTTTTGTTGCAGAGAATATACTTATATTTGTGCTTTTATGGCATTGCTTCTTCTGGTGCAATTCCAGAAATGTTGGTGTAGCTGGACATCTAGGCACAGGGGTGCAGCTTGGCGTTTTCCCAGTTAACTGTTGTATCCTGTATAATTTTACAAACATGATCTTTTGTTGCTAATAAAACAAGGTTTGGTGACCAGATAATCATTGGATTACTCTCTAATGTAGACAAGGGGGTTATGATGCAAAAATTCTGAGGAAAGCAATAATCAATTCCTTGCTTCATAAATTAAGTACTTCCCATTGATACTAATGAAAAGTTTCAAGCAATCATAACTATCCATGTTGACTAATTACTCTGTCCTTGCCCAAAGGTGGAGTAGGAGCTCAGCCTGGTGCTGGAGGCAAACCAGGATTTCCAGGTATTGGACATTGTCTGTATAATGCTAATAAAATAACTTCCAAACGGCAGGCATTCTCATCTTGCTCTGCCTATGCTTAGGTCTTCATTGCGGAGAATCTATTTGTACGTGTGCTTGTGTGGCATTGCTTCTTCTGGTTCCTGTATCTGCATAATGTTGTTCTTCTGTGGCAAAGATAGGCTCTGTGTCTGACACTGGTTGAAAATCAGATTTAATGGGGTAGCATGATGGCCGGAAGGAGAAACCCAAAACTATTGTCTAGCACAGCTAAAAACTGCTACTTAGTAGACCCCTCAAAATCAATAGTTATGAAATACATTCAATGTAACCTTCTGCTGATCTGATTTGATGTTTTGCCAAAAACTGTTTTGCTTCCCAAATGCAAACTAGATGGATTTCAAGAGAAAATAAATAATACGTCAGTTAAAACTGAAATTCGGAAAACAGCAATATTCAGTCCCTTGCTTCATAAACCATGTCATTTCCATTGGCAAATATAAAGCTTCCAACAATCGTAACTATCCATGTTCCTTTGCTAATAAAGAGTTGACTAATTACTCTGTCCTTGCCCAAAGGTGGAGTAGGAGTTGAGGCTGGTGCTGGAGCCAAACCAGGATTTCCAGGTATTGGATCTTGCTTGTAAACTGCTAAAGCAATGACTTCCACTCAGCAGGCATTGCCTCTTGTTCTGCCTCTGCTTACATCTTCATTGCAGAGCTTTCACCTGCACAAGTGCTAGTGTGGCATTGCTTTTTTATGGTGCAGTTCCATTTTCTGCAAAATGTTTTTCTTCAGTGGAAAAAAATAGGCTCTGTCTCTTATACTGGTTGAAAATCAGATTAAATAGGGCAGCATGATAGCTGGCAGGAGAAAGCCAAAAGCGCAGTCTAGTAGAGCCCTCAAATTAGACTAGGCACACGACGAAGTGATAGATTGTAATTACAGACAGTATTATTCCATAACTGCAGTGATATGCAAGTCATTGTTAGAAAATTGTACCCAATTAAAAAGTTATTTTATCCAGTGTAGCATGTTTCACCCAGGCACAACAATTAGACATGCGTGGCAGCTGAGAGAGCTACACTCTGCAGCACCACCTTCTGGTAGGAATGTGCACTGCATGATCATGTTTGCCAAACTGTCATTTTAAGCTTCATCAACTGGTGGGACTTTGTTGCTCATACAACAAGGTTTTATGACCTAATGATCATTGAATCACACCCCTAATTTAGGCAAGGGGCTTTTGGTGCCAAAATTCTTAAGGAAGCAATAATCAGTTCCTTACTTTATACACCAAGTGCTTCCCATTGACACTGATGTAAAGTTTCCAGCAATCATAACTATCCATGTTGACTAATTACTCTGTCCTTGCCCAAAGGTGGAGTAGGAGTTCAGCCTGGTGTTGAAGGCAAACCAGGAGTTCCAGGTATTGGATCTTGCCTGTATAATGCTAACGCAATAGCTTCCACTCAGCAGCCATTGTCTAATTTTCTGCCTCTGCTTATATCTTCATTGCAGAGAAGATACTTGTGTGCGTTCTTGTGTAGTAGTGCTTCTTCTGGTGCAATCCCCATGTCTGCATAATGTTGTTCTTCATTGGAAAAAATAGGCTCTGTGTCTAATGCTGGTTGAACATCAGATTAAAAGGGGCAGCATGATAGCTGGCAGGAGGAACAAAATCTGCTTTCAAGTAGAGCACTTAAAAATAGTTTATTCACACAGCAGAGTTATAGATTTCTATAATATACAGTACCATGCTATAATTACCATGATATTCATGTCTTTGTTTAAAAAATGTTATCCAATAGAAAAATTATTTTATCTAGTGTAGTATCCTTTATCCAGGCAAAAAAAAAACTAGACATCCTTGGAAGCTGAGAACTCAGTACTTAGCAGCACCACCTTCTGGTGGGATTCTGTACAGCATTAGCATATTTGCCAAGCTGTATTTTGCAGCACCCTCAAGTGGTGGGAGTTTGCACTGCAGCTGCAGAATAGCCAAAGGGAAACTTCAGCCCCGTATTAGCTAAGACAAACTATGTTACCTGCCTGAGTGTTAATGGACTTCATTTACCATGTTATATGTATGATTGAGCTGTCAAGAAACAAAACATTATTTTTGTCCCAGTCTCATACATCTTCCAATGGGAAGCATAGCTCCTTGTTGGAGGTGCAGACTTCCATGATTGCCATTAGCAGATTTGGAGCATAGTATCAGCCAACCTATAAAATACATTTCATGCGACCTTCTGCTGATCTGATTTTATATACTTCCAAAAACTGTTTATCTCAGTATATATGCAAACTAGACGGATTTGAAGAGAAAATAAGTAATATGCCATTAAAAACTGCCAGTTTATCAGAGAGTATGTCTGCACGAAATCCTCAGTTAGGTATATGGAAATCATATAACATATAAAACTGTCATTCCCATTGGCACTAATGTATAGTTCTCCAGCAATCATAACTATCCGAGTTTCTTTGCTACTAAAAGGTTCACTAATTACACTGTCCTTGCCCAAAGGTGCAGAATTTGCTCAGCCTGGTGCTGGAGGCAAACCAGGATATCCAGGTATTGGATCTTTCCCGTATAATAATAATAATAATGCAGTGACTTCCACTCAGCAGCCATTGTCCTCTTGTTCTGCCTCTCCTTATGTTTTTGTTGCAGAGAATATGCTTATATTTGTGCTTTTATGGCATTGCTTCTTCTAGTGCAATTCCAGAAATGTTGGTGTAGCTGGACATCTAGGCACAGGGGTGCAGCTTGGCGTTTTCCCAGTTAACTGTTGTATCCTGTATAATTTTACAAACATGATCTTTTGTTGCTAATAAAACAAGGTTTGGTGACCAAATAATCATTGGATTACTCTCTAATGTAGACAAGGGGTTTATGATGCAAACATTCTGAGGAAAGCAATAATCAATTCCTTGCTTCATAAACTAAGTACTTCCCATTGATACTAATGAAAAGTTTCAAGCAATCATAACTATCCATGTTGACTAATTACTCTGTCCTTGCCCAAAGGTGGAGTAGGAGCTCAGCCTGGTGCTGGAGGCAAACCAGGATTTCCAGGTATTGGACATTGTCTGTATAATGCTAATGAAATACCTTTCAACCGGCAGGCATTGTCATCTTGCTCTTCCTATGCTTAGGTCTTCACTGTGGAGAATATATTTGTACGTGTGCTTGTGTGGCATTGCTTCTTCTGGTTCCTGTATCTGCATAATGTTGTTCTTCTGTGGAAAAGATAGGCTCTGTGTCTGACACTGGTTGAAAATCAGATTTAATGGGGTAGCATGATGGCCAGAAGGAGAAACCCAAAACTATTGTCTAGCACAGCTAAAAACTGCTACTTAGTAGACCCCTCAAAATCAATAGTTATGAAATACATTCAATGCAACCTTCTGCTGATCTGATTTGATGTCTTGCCAAAAACTGTTTTGCTTCCCAAATGCAAGCTAGATGGATTTCAAGAGAAAATAAATAATACATCAGTTAAAACTGAAATTCGGAAAACAGCAATATTCAGTCCCTTGCTTCATAAACCATGTCATTTCCATTGGCAAATAAAAAGCTTCCAACAATCGTAACTATCCATGTTCCTTTGATAATAAAGAGTTGACTAATTACATTGTCCTTGCCCAAAGGTGGAGTAGGAGTTGAGGCTGGTGCTGGAGCCAAACCAGGATTTCCAGGTATTGGGTCTTGCTTGTAAACTGCTAAAGCAATGACTTCCACTCAGCAGGCATTGCCTCTTTTTCTGCCTCTGCTTACATCTTCATTGCAGAGCTTTCACCTGCACAAGTGCTAGTATGGCATTGCTTTTTTATGGTGCAGTTCCATTTTCTGCAAAATGTTTTTCTTCAGTGGAAAAAAATAGGCTCTGTCTCTTATACTGGTTGAAAATCAGATTAAATAGGGCAGCATGATAGCTGGCAGGAGAAAGCCAAAAGCACAGTCTAGAAGAGCCCTCAAATTAGATTAAGTGATAGATTTGAATTACAGACAGTATTATTCTATAACTGCAGTGATATATAAGTCATTGTTAGAAAATTGTACCCAATTAAAAAGTTATTTTATCCAGTGTAGCATATTTCACCCAGGCACAACAATTAGACATGCATGGCAGCTGAGAGAGCTACACTCTGCAGCACCACCTTCTGGTAGGAATGTGTACTGCATGATCATGTTTGCCAAACTGTCATTTTAAGCTTCATCAACTGGTGGGACTTTGTTGCTCATACAACAAGGTTTTAGGACCTAGTGATCATTGAATCACACCCCTAATTTAGGCAAGGGGCTTTTGGTGCCAAAATTCTGAAGGAAGCAATAATCAGTTCCTTACTTTATACACTAAGTGCTTCCCATTGACACTGATGTAAAGTTTCCAGCAATCATAACTATCCATGTTGACTAATTACTCTGTCCTTGCCCAAAGGTGGAGTAGGAGTTCAGCCTGGTGTTGAAGGCAAACCAGGAGTTCCAGGTATTGGATCTTGCCTGTATAATGCTAACGCAATAGCTTCCACTAAGCAGCCATTGTCTAATTTTTCTGCCTCTGCTTATATCTTCATTGCAGAGAAGATACTTGTGTGCGTTCTTGTGTAGCAGTGCTTCTTCTGGTGCAATCCCCATGTCTGCATAATGTTGTTCTTCATTGGAAAAAATAGGCTCTGTGTCTAATGCTGGTTGAACATCAGATTAAAAGGGGCAGCATGATAGCTGGCAGGAGAAACAAAAACTGCTTTCAAGTAGAGCACTTAAAAATAGTTTATTCACACAGCAGAATTATAGATTTCTATAATATACAGTACCATGCTATAATTGACATGCTATTCATGTCTTTGTTTAAAAAATGTTATCCAATAGAAAAATTATTTTATCTAGTGTAGTATCCTTTATCCAGGCAAAAAAAACTAGACATCCTTGGGAGCTGAGAACTCAGTACTTAGCAGCACCACCTTCTGGTGGGATTCTATACAGCATTAGCATATTTGCCAAGCTTTATTTTGCAGCACCATCAAATGGTGGGAGTTTGCACTGCAGCTGCAGAATAGCCAAAGGGAAACTTCAGCCCCGTATTAGCTAAGACAAACTATGTTACCTGCCTGAGTGTCAATGGACTTCATGTACCATGTTATATCTATGATTATAGATTGAGCTGTCAAGAAACAAAACATTATTTTTGTCCCAGTCTCATACATCTTCCAATGGGAAGCATAGCTCCTTGTTGGAGGTGCAGACTTCCATGGTTGCCATCAGCAGATTTGGAGCATAGTATCCGCCAACCTATAAAATACATTTCATGCGACCTTCTGCTGATCTGATTTTATATACTTAAAAAAACTGGTTATCTCAGTATATACAAACTAGAAGGATTTGAAGAGAAAATAAGTAATATGCCTTTAAAAACTATCAGTTTATCAGTGAGTATGTCTGTTCAAAATCCTCAGTTAGGTATATGGAAATCATATGACATAAAAATTGTGATTCCCATTGCCACTGATATATAGTTTTCCAGCAATCATAACTATCCGAGTTCCTTTGCTACTAAAAAATTCACTAATTACACTGTCCTTGCCCAAAGGTGCAGAATTTGCTCAGCCTGGTAATGGAGGCAAACCAGGATATCCAGGTATTGGATCTTTCCCGTATAATGCTAATGCAATGACTTCTGCTCAGCAGCCATTGTCCTCTTGTTCTGCCTCTCCTTATGTTTTTGATGCAGATAGGATACTTATATTTGTGCTTTTGTGGCATTGCTTCTTCTGGTGCAATTCCAGGAGTGTTGATGTAGCTGGACATCTAGGCACAGGGGTGCAGCTTGGTGTTTACTTAGTTAACTGTTGTATCCTGTATAATTTTACAAACATGATCTTTTATTACTAATAAAACAAGGTTTGGTGACCAGATAATCATTGGATTACTCTCTAATGTAGACAAGGGGGTTATGATGCAAAAATTCTGAGGAAAGCAATAATCAATTCCTTGCTTCATAAACTAAGTGCTTCCCATTGATACTAATGAAAAGTTTCAAGCAATCATAACTATCCATGTTGACTAATTACTCTGTCCTTGCCCAAAGGTGGAGTAGGAGTTCAGCCTGGTGCTGGAGGCAAACCAGGATTTCCAGGTATTGGACATTGTCTGTATAATGCTAATGAAATAACTTCCACTCGGCAGACATTGTCATCTTGCTCTGCCTCTGCTTAGGTCTTCATTGCGGTGAATATATTTGTACGTGTGCTTGTGTGGCATTGCTTCTTCTGGTGCAATTCCTGTATCTGCATAATGTTGTTCTTCTGTGGAAAAGATAGGCTCTGTGTCTGACACTGGTTGAAAATCAGATTAAAAGGAGTAGCATGATGGCCGGAAAGAGAAACCCGAAACTATTGTCTAGCACAGCTAAAAACTGCTACTTAGTAGACCCCTCAAAATAAATAATTATGAAATACATTTAATGCAACCTTCGACTGATCTGATATGATGTTTTTCCAAGAACTGTTTTTCTCCACAAATGCAAACTAGATGGATTTCAAGAGAAAATAAATAAAATTTCAGTTAAAACTGAAATTCTGAAAAAAGCAATATTCAGTTCCTTGCTTCATAAACCAAGTGATTTCCATTGGCACATATACAGGATCCAACAATCGTAACCATCAATGTTCCTTTGCTAATAAAGAGTTGACAAATAACTCTGTCCTTACCCAAAGGTGGAGTAGGAGTTGAGGCTGGTGCTGGAGCCAGACCAGAATTTCTAGGTATTGGATCTTGCTTGTAAACAGCTAAAAACAATGACTTCCACTCAGAAAGCATTGTCCTCTTGTTCTGCCTCTGCTTACATCTTCATTGCAGAGATTTCACCTGCACCAGTGCTAGTGTGGCATTGCTTTTTATGGTGCAGTTCCATTTTCTGTATAATGTTTTTCTTCAGTGGAAAAAAATAAGCTCTGTATCTTATACTGGTTGAAAATCAGATTAAAAAGGGCAGCCTGATAGCTGGCAGGAGAAAGCCAAAATCACAGTCTAGTAGAGCCCTCAAAATAGATTAGGCACACATCAAAGTGATAGATTTTAATTACAGAATAGAACCCAATTAAAAAGTTATTTTATCCAGTGTAGTATGTTTCATCCATGCTCAACAATTAGACATGCGTGGCAGCTGAGAGAGCTACACTCTGCAGCACCACCTTCTGTTAGAAATGTGTACTGCATGATCATGTTTGCCAAGCTGTAATTTTAAGCTTCAACAGCTGGTGGGACTTAGATGCTAATACAATAAGGTTTTATGACCTAATGATCATTGAATCACACCCCTAATTTAGGCAAGGGGCTTATGATGCCATAATTCTGAAGAAAACAATAATCAGTTCCTTACTTCATAAACTAAGTGCTTGCCATTGACACTAAAGTGTAAAGTTTCCAGCAATCATAACTATCCATGTTGACTAATTATTCTGTCCTTGCCCAAAGGGGGAGTAGGAGTTCAGCCTGGTGTTGATGGTAAGCCAGGAGTTCCAGGTATTGGATTTTGCCAGTATAATGCTAATTCATTAGCTTCCACTCAGCAGCCATTGTCTAATTATTCTGCTTCTGCTTATATGCCTCCACCTATAAATGTTACTGCCCAAGACCTTGCTCATTTCTTTAATGAAAAAATCAATCTCATTAGGCTGAGCATACCGTTCGACAACAATCTCAGACCAACGTGCAGTCCACTCACATCTACTTTGCACTCCTTCCCCCCTGCAACTCTAGATGAAGTTAGCAAACTTCTAGCCAGCTCAAAACCCACCACCTGCTCCCTTGACCCCATACCCTCTCGCCTTCTCCACCCAATCTCTGATACACTCTCTCCTGCACTTACCCACCTATTCAATCTTTCACTCTCTACTGGTACCATTCCATCATTATACAAACAAGCACTAATCACTCCTATCCTCAAAAAACCTTCCCTTGATCCCAGCTCTCCCAGTAACTATCGACCGGTCTCCCTTCTTCCATTCGCATCCAAATTACTAGAAAGGCTTGTTTACAAACGCCTGATCCAGCATCTCACTCACAACTCCCTCCTCGACCCCTTGCAATCTGGCTTCCGCCCATCACACTCGACTGAAACTGCACTCACCAAAGTAACCAATGATCTTCTATTGGCAAAGTCTAAAGGTCATTATTCCATTCTAATCCTTCTAGATCTCTCTGCAGCCTTTGATACAGTTGACCACACACTCCTCCTTGACATTCTACACTCATCTGGCATTCGGGACACTGCTCTTTCATGGTTTACATCTTATCAGTCTGACCGTTCCTTTAAAGTTTCCTTCTCTAACTCTACTTCTACTACTTTCCCACTCTCTGTTAGAGTTCCTCAAGGCTCTGTTCTTGGCCCCCTGCTGTTCTTGCTCTATACAACTTCACTAGGAAAACTCATTCAGTCATTTGGACTTCAGTATCACCTTTATGCTGACGACTCCCATCTCTACTTGTCTATTCCTGATCTTTCTAATTCTGTCCTTTCCCAAGTCACAGATTGTCTATCTGCTGTCTCCTCCTGGATGCCACAGCGCCACCTGAAACTGAACCTTTCTAAAACAGAACTCATCATATTTCCTCCAAGATCTTCCCCTGTCCCTCAGATATCACTCACCGTAAACAACACCACCTTTCATTCCACCACACAGGCACGCTGCCTAGGAGTCATCTTAGACTCTCATCTGTCTTTTTCACCACACATTCAAACACTTGCAAAATCTTGCCGTATTCAACTGCACAACATTGCTCGAATACGACCCTATCTCAGTTCAGAATCAACTAAAACACTGATTCAGTCTCTCATCATCTCCCGCCTTGATTACTGCAACTTACTCCTCACAGGTATTCCAACAAGTCACCTTTCACAACTCCAATCTATTCTAAACGCGGCCGCTAGACTCATTCATCTAGCTCACCGCTCAACATCAGCTGCTCCCATATGTATGTCCCTTCACTGGCTCCCAATCTCTTCTAGAATCAAATTCAAATTACTTACACTCACATTCAAGGCCCTTAATAATGAAACCCCTCCCTATATTTCATCTCTAATCTCCAAATACACTCCTTCACGAAACCTACGCTCTGCTTCTGATCTTCTCCTCTGGTCACTTCTGCCCATTCTCGTCTACAAGACTTCTCTCGGGCTTCTGCTTTTCTCTGGAACTCTCTGCCACAAGCTGTCAGACTTTCTCCTTCCTTCCAAACTTTCAAGCGCTCCATAAAGACCCATCTGTTTAAAGAGGCCTATTCGATGTACCTTAATTAATCATTGCTGGATCAAAAATGACAAAATGTTTATACAATCCTAATGTCTCAATTGTACCCTAACCTTTTAGTTTGTAAACCCTATTGTATTCTGTAATCCTTGTCTGTTATACACCATTTATTCCCTGTTTGCTATACACTGCAGTAAAGCACTGCGTATCTTGACAGCGCTATATAAATAAATGATGATGATTGCAGAGAAGATACTTGTGTGCGTTCTTGTGTAGCAGTGCTTCTTCTGGTGCAATTCCCATATCTGCATAATGTTATTCTTTATTGGAAAAAGTAGGCTCTAACAGATTAAAAGGGGCAGCATGATAGCTGGCAGGAGAAACAAAAACTGCTTTTAAGTAGAGCACTTAATAAAATAGTTTATTCACACAGCAGAGTTATAGATTTCTATAATATACAGTACCATGCTATAATTGCAATGATATACATGTCTTAGTTTCAAATTCTTATCCAATAGAAAAATAATTTTATCCAGTGTAGTATCCTTTATCCAAAAACTATTTTTCTCAGTATACAAACTAGATAGATTTGACGAGAAAATTAGTAATATGCCAGTGAAAACTGTCAGTTATTTAGAGAGTATGTCTGCACAAAATCCTCAGGAAAATTCTTTTGCATATAATCTTTGCATATGTTGCTAGGAATGTTGTTGTAACTGGAAGTCTCTGCACAGGGTTTAAGGTTTTTGTTTTCCTAGTTATCTGTTACATCATATAATTTTAATGTACCTGACATTTTGTTGCCAAAAAACTGAAAACAAGGTTTGGTGACCTAATGTTCATTAGATCACTCCCTAATTTAAGTAAGGGTTTATTGATGCAAACACTATGAAGAAAGCAATAATCAGTTCTTAGCTTTTTAAACCAAGTGATTCCCATTGGCACTAATTATGCTGTCCTTGTCCTTGTTGCTCAGCCTGGTGCTGGAGGCAAACCTGGATATCCAGGTATTGGATCTTGTCAGTATAATGCTATTGCAAGGACTTATACTCAGCAGCCATTGTCCTGTTGTTCTGCCTCTCCTTTCATATTCATTGCAGAGAATACACTTATATGTGTGCGTGTGTGGCACTGTTTCTTCTGGCGCAATTCCTGTGTCTGCAAAATGTTATTATTCTGTTAAAAAAATGGGCTCTGTATCTAATGCTGGTTGAACATCTGTTTAAAAGGGACAGCACGATGGCTGGCTCGAGAAACCCAAAACCAAGCAGAGTATTATATTAGGCACAAATCAGAGCATTATATTTAAGTAACTAACGTTATTATTCTATAACTGCAATGATATACAAGTCTTTGATCTAAATTTGTATCCAATGAACAAATTATTTTATACAGTGCAGTGTCCTTCACCAAGGTACGGATGCACAGGACCTGAGAACACTATGATCTGTAGCACCACCTTCTTGTTGGAATCTGCACTGTTTTAGCATCTTTGCCAATCTGTAATTTGCAGCAGCAGCAGCATTAACTGGTGGGAGTTTGAATTGCAGCTGCAGAATAGTCAAAGGGAAAGTGAAGAGAAAGAATGTGTTACATACCTGAGTGTCATTGGACTTCATGCACTATATTATATTTTGATGACTGATTGAGCTAGAAACAAACCATCCTATGGGAAGCATAGCTCCTTCTTGGGGGTTCTGACCTCTTAGGTGGCCATCAGCCAATACGTAATGTAGAATCAGCCAACCTATAAAATACATGAAATGTGACCTTCTGCTGCTCTGATTTCATAAACTTCCAAAAACTGTTTTTTCTTAGCATATACAAACTAGAAGTATTTGAAGAGAAATTAATTAATATGCCAATAAGAAAACATGGTCAGTTTAACAACGCACTGTGAAACTTGTATCTATGATCTCTGTATATTTTTCTAGGAATGTTGGTGTAACTGGATGACTAGGCACAGGGGTGCAGTTTGGTGTTTTCCAAAGTAAAAGGGCATGTAAAGACAAACAAATAAAATCCAATTTTTACTTTCTATGATGAAAAAGAAACCTATCTCCAATATACTTTGATTAAAAAATATGTACTGTTTTTATTACAAACCTGTCTGTATGCAGTGAAATTCTCCCTTCATTTACTGCTGTGGATAGGAATTGTCAGATGGTCCTTAACTGCTGAGCAGGGAAACAATCATACTTATGAACAGCAGGGGGAGCCCCACCTTACTTCCCAGCCATGCAGAACTCAAGCAGCTTTGCTTATGATGATCCCTAAGCAGCCCAGACCATACTGAGCATGTGCACAGTCTTAGTCTTGCAAAGATGTTTAACAAAGTTACAAGATGGTGACCCCCTGTAGCCAACTTTGAAAGCATAAATTATTTGTTTGATTAGGCTTGTGGTGCAGTAAGTAAGTAAGTAAATATAGCATTTCTAGCCTTATTCCATTTTAGACTTTACCTGCCCTTTAATTGATGTATCTTGTATAATTTTACATTAATTGCCATTTGTGGTTAATAAAACAAGGTTTGGTGACCTAATGATCATTGGATAACTCCCTGATGTAGACAATAGGTTTATGATGCAAAAATTCTATAATCAGTTCCTTGCTTCATAAACCAAGTGCTTCCCATTGGCACTAATGTAAAGTTTACAGCAATCATACCTATCCATGTTTATTTGCTACTAAAGAGTTAACCTATTACTCTGTCTTTACCCAAAGGTGGGGTAGGAGTTCAGCCTGGTGCTGGAGGCAAACAAGGAAAAGCTACAGGTAATGGATCTTGCCTGTATAATGCTAATGCAAACATTTCCACTGGTGTACGCCTTCATTACAGAGAATATACTTGTACATATGTTTGTGTGGCATTGTATCTTCTGGTGCAATTCCTTCATGATGGCCGGCAGGAGAAACCCAAATTTGCTGTAGAGCCCTTCAAACTAAATTAGTCACACATCAGAGTGATAGGTTTCATTCACTTTATTCTATATTTGCAATGATATACAAGTCTAAATAAATAATTTTATCCAGTGTAATATCCTTTATTCAGGCAGGCCCGGATTTGTGGAAAGGCCACCTAGGCCCGGGCCTAGGGCAGCAGGATTTTAGGGAGGCGGCATGCTGCCCAACCACACCCACATTGGTTCAAAAACACTGGGGATGCGCTGAAGATACATAATTGTTTTTAATTTCCAGTGCGCCAATCCCCATTGCTCCTGTCCCCCTGGAGGGGACAGGGGCGACCAACGGAAGTGGGCCTAGGGGCGCCCACTATGTAAATCCGGCCCTGTATCCAGGCACAAAAGTTAGATATGCACGAGAGCTAAGACTTATGTACTCTACAGCACCACCTTCTGGTGGGAATCTGCACTGGGTGAAGTGCTAATTTACAGCACCATTAACTGGCATAAGCATGTTTGCCAAGCTGTAATTTGCAGCAACATCAACTGGTGGGAGTTTAGACAGCAGCTGCAAAATAGCCAAAAGGAAACAGCCCAGTAGAACATAACAGACTGTGATACATTCCTAAGTGCCATTAGACTTGCATTGTGAGACTTCTTTGATTTCAGTAACAATTGTTCAGCAGTGTTTGACACTATTTTAGATTAGCAGCCTTGGTATAATCCATAGTCCTGCATAGAGAAAATAGATAGCATAATGTTGTAGTCCTACTAATAGAAACGTGTTGTTGAGGGTTGGTGGGTATGTGTAGTGCATATTTGTAGACCTTTATTTTTTAGAACAGTAAAAACAAAGAGGAAACTGGGAACCTTATTATCTACTTTGCAAGGACCAGACATGGAGTAGATTAAATTTCCTCTTTAAACTTCTATTATGCTCAGACAACACCCACTTAATGCCTTGCCTATGGAGAGGTATAGTTTAAAAGAATCTTGGGGCTGTAGGCTAAACCCTGGAAGTAGCTAAAGTTCAAGGTTTGTGTTGAATCTAGTGCACACTGAGAATAATGGGTACATCATCCCCCACCACTTAACAATATGTACTACTGTATTCCTCATCTTTCATTTCTCTCTCTCTCTCTCTCTCTCTCTCTTTATACTGTTTTCCACCATCACTTGTACATTCTATTTTTTACCCCCTTTTCTCTTTTTTCTTCTCATTTACCCAGTTCATCTTCTCTTCTATCACTTTACAGGCCAGTGTTGGAAGGGGCAGAAGGGAATTAAAGCAAAGTATTATAGAAAAAAAGGTAGCTGGGTGCTGGCCCTGACACACACATAACCCAGGAACAGTTAATTATGGCAGCAGGCACTAAATAAACCAGCTTTTTTTCCCCTCAAAATGCAAGTCCTGGTCCTGCCACTAGGGGAATGGCTAGGCTACAGGGAGCTTCACATTTCTTCCACCAGCCTAGCCACTCCTCTTGAGGCTGTTACAGGACTTATATCTAAATGGGAGAAAAAAGGAAGTAAAGTTCTTTTTTTCTTTCTTGATTCTTTATTATCAGCCAGGTTTGGGAAGGCTTAGTGGATGAAATAAAAGCAAGCACTGGATGGTTTAAAGGTGATTTACACATCTACTGGGCATGGAGCCTAGAAAATAATGTGAGAAAGGCCTGCACTGGCATGTGAGCTCTTGAAATCTCTCCATTAATTAGACTATTGTTCTGCAACTGCTGGAGGAGCAAAGATAACCTCTCCAATCCACATTGGATTGGAGCTCCTACCCACACACAAATGTCTAACTGTGGGTTTCTTATACCCTACAATAGGTGGAGTTCCTGGGGCATATCCCGGTGCTGGATTACCAGGTCAGTATTTTAGTTACTTTGTAGTCATGCTAAATTGTCATTAAGACGTTATGAAGGACGGTCAACATTGTGCCTACTGAGCGAACTTTACCCGTGTTCATACATAACCACCTCATTAATTATCACAGTGTCCAATCATAGTTGTATGTAGTAAGGTCCTAAGATTTGATTTTTCTCATTGTTTAATTTACAGTGGAATATGGACAATCATTTGAATTGTCCATGATGATGAGTAGCTGAACTAATGGCTAATAAGAAGATTACCTCATTTCTATGGTCAACACTACAGTGTGTAGTCCATGTATTTTGCCCCATAGAAAACAATGACCCTGTTTTAACATAGTTTAATATTTTGGCATTCATTAAGAGTAAAAAATTTATTATACTCAATGTTTTTTAAAGGTGCCGGAGTTGTGCCTGGAGTCACCACAGGTATATAGTTTGCCTTCTCAACATCTAATAATGTAGTTCTGGGGTGGCACATAGTCATATGGTATCTGTGGGCCTATTAGTCAACTATCCCTTCTTTAACAAAATACTGTGTTAATAAACTCAGGAGCGGTATTACCACAACCAGGAGCAGCAGGGAAAGCAGGGAAGTTGCCAGGTAATAGAATACATGGTGCTGTCTGTGTATTTCTATGTACCGTGTCCTTGTCTTGAGTATTTTGTGCTTTGTTTACATGTGGCTACACAAGTGCTGTCCTTCATTGGCGTCCTATGATGTGTATAAACTGTATAGGGCCTATTCTCCCTCACTGTTTAATTGGTTATACAGTGTAGATGTTGTTCCTGTTTTTGCCAAGTCATTCTGTGTATAATGCTTGAGTATATTAAGGACACAATTCTTTTTATCCATTTGGATCTGTTTTAACAATATTGTGAGCTGAATGTGTGTGTATGTATGTATTCTTATGCTTCACCTAAACTTTCTATGAAAATTGTATTTACTCATCTCGCAGGTTCAGGCTTGCCTTAGCAGCCATTGTTTCTCTGGCTTGTTGGCCACAGTCTTCTTTAATACCTTTTGTCTCTTTTTATACTATAATCCCATTTCTAATAGCCAGAATGGGCATGTCCTTGCCATTAAGGTGGTGTGGCATGGCATTACCTGGGGGCATGATCAGTTAAACAGGGTTTTAAATGACCTCTCTCTATAGCAGCTCCCTGTTGATTCCAATCTGAGTGTGCAGTGAACCTTTAACAAATTGTAGAGTACTGACTGTTAAATATGGTACTGTCTTTCTGCTATCAATCTATTTTTTTGTCTCTGACTTTCTTGTCAGTTGCAATCACATTCAGTGTGCAGCATTCTTTCTCTTTTGCACGTGTACCTATATTGTTTACATGATGTTCAAGTTGCTTGTGCTTTACTCCAGGTGCAGGTGTTCCTGGTGTCTATCCTGGTGGAGTTGTTCCAGGAACAGGTGGGTCTTGGTGAATATTTTTAATAGCTGCAAGAGTCTACATTTGTCTATAATAAGGGGCTCTGGTACCCAGTCTGGGCAGTAACAATTTTGGAACACCTACTTTACCCAGCCTGTTCCTTATTTATAGATAGTTATATTGCACATATGAAAATGAATTCAGAGTGCGAGGGTAGGGTAAGAGAGAAGTAATTCCATTTATTGCGGGGAGCTAAAAGAAAACAGGAACATTTTCTTAATCCTGCACATGTGAACTGGTGCATCATGTAAAAGTTTCTAAACTAAATAAACATATATTTCTATACAAGTAAGACACTATACAGGTAATATAATACTGTTCTAGCAATACTGTTCTGGAAATACAAATAACAATCATATAAATATAATAGTTTATATAAAACAGTAGACTTTATATCAGGCAACATAAAGGATCTGTATCAGCATTAAAACTGTGCAACATGTGCACTGATTCTGCAGGTGTAACTGTCTGCTTTATTCACTGCAGGCTGTATGAGCAAGAGACAGTATTAAACTAGTTTGCCGTGACATATAAACAATTTTCAATCAGTTTGTAAAGCATTAGACTATGGATTACTACCTGAAAGACAACAGGAATATTTTCTTAATCCTGTACATGGGAACTGGTGCATCATGTAAAAGTTCCTACCTCAGCTGTGCACATTAGTTCCCTCTGCAGTAGCAGAGCAGGAAGTGTTCCTGGCAAAAATAGTCTTTCAGGAAACAAGTGCTGAACTTTTTCTATTGCACAAATTTTATTAGGGGGTGCTTAACTTTGTACCTCTTACAGTTATACAGACCTGCACCCATCATACAAGATATGGGTAATTTTGTAATAACCATCCACTAGCATAGGGCAAGCAGTATTTATAGGGCTTTATGCAAATACTGTGCATTCATCATGGCAGTTAGCATAATACATTCAGAAGCAAGTATTTTTACTCACTGGCATGGCAAGAGCTTTGTAATGAAGCTTAAAGCAACTGTAACACCAAAAAATTAAACGGGGGAATGTAATAAAAATCGCTAACGGAAAAACTATTCGCAATGCGAAAAGTTATGCCTTTGCGCGAACAAATTTTGCTTTGTGCGAATTTAATATAGCTTTTGCAAGCCCGGAAACTGTTTCGCGACCACTTCCGACAGTGAAAGACCGTTTGCGAATTTTATAGTTTGCGCCAATGCGCAGTCAATGTAATAAAACTTCTTACTGAAAAAGTCATATGTTTGCTCCAAAAGATTACGACACCTTCAAGCACTTCTTATGAGTGCGCAATTAAAATTCGCAATGCGCAATTAAAAGTCGCAATGCGCAATTAAAATTCGCAATGCAATAACAGTTTAAGGAACAATATTACATTGCGAGATGTGGATTTTTAGTCTTATTGGTGCGAATTGTTTTGCTCTTTGCGACTTTTATTACATTCCCCTGAAAGTGTTTTAAAGTAATGAAAATATCATGTACTATTGCCTTGGTCTGGTAAACCTGATCTGTTTGCTTCAGAAACACTACTATATAAACAAGCTGCTGTGTAGCAATGGCGGAAACTGAAAAAAGGCTATATGGCACAGGTTAAATAGTGGATAACAGATATCACCATTATGTTCTACAGAGCTTATCTGTTATATACTGTGTAACCTGAGCCTTTTCTCCTTTGAATGACTACCTCCATGGATGCACAGCAGCTTATGTATATAAACAATAGTTGTGTTTTTGAAGCAAACACAGCAGTTTTACCAGTGCAGGGAAACAGTACATTATATTTTTATTACTTTAAAAACTTTTTTGATGTTACTGTTCCTTTAAGCACTTCACATTTCACCCGCAGTGTCCATTTTTAGACATGAATGATATAAGTTATTGAGCCAGTGGGGTAATATATGACCAGGGTGCAGTGCCCAAAAACTTTTACTTTTATATACAACCAGCAGACTAAAGGTGGCCATACACAGGCAGATTAAAAGATGCCGATATCGGTCCTTTAGACCAGGCATGTCCAAAGTGCGGCCCGTTTTAAAATTTACACCGGCCCTCAGCCTCCCCTAGCACAGTGCGATCAGGAATCCCATAACAGTAATATTAAGGCACATTAGTGAAATGATCTGCCACTTGTTCTAAACTGCTACCTGTCTGCTGAATGTGTTAGCAATAGACACATACTGGCACGTAGAGACGCAATGTTTTCGCATACTTTTTTAGGGCTGAAGGTGTCAATAGACGTACTGACGTGCCAGTACAGTAAACTAAAGAAGTATGGAGTCACTTCATTCCAGTACGTGTCTATTGCTAACACCTTCAGCACACAGGCAGCAGTATAGACCAAGTGGCAGATCAGTTCACTAATGTGCCCAAATATTACTGCTACGATTAATCGATTCCTGTGAATGTTAATGGTTCAAAGAATGTCGGGGCTGAATGGTCAGCCCCCAAACATTTTCACCTCACCAAATCTGGCCCTCGTTGCAAAAAGTTTGGGCACCCCTGCTTTAGACTGATTCAGCAGCTTATCTGTACATGTGTGGGGGCTCCCGACGGGTCCTCCTGATCGATATCAGGCCAAAAATCAGCCAGATATCGATCAGGCAAGTTTTATTTTTTTGTCTGCACTCAAGGGCCGCATTGGCTAGTTGCTGCAGTCCTGTGACCTGTCAGCACCCATTCACAACATTGTAATCCGGCCCCAGGGCCTAATGTTTGGATTCACCCGATATTGCCCAGCTGTTAGTGGGCATATTGGGTTAAGATCTTATAGTGCATGACCACCTGTCATGCACTATAAGTAGTGCAAGTATGGGGCTCCCCTAACTACTGTACCAGGTGCTGAGAAAAGTAAAACTGGGTGAAGCTCAGTATATACATAAGCAGCAATGCAAGCATTTGTAATGCAGCCCCCAGTATCCTATTGATTCCTACTTATAACTGTACTGTTGGCAGGAGGACGATTCCCAGGAGTTGGTGTCCTTCCTGGAGTAGCCACTGGGAATGGAGTCTACCAAAAAGCACCAGGTGAGACATTGCCATTTGTATATTTTCCTCATTAAAAAGGTAGTCAAAAGGGAACTTTGTTAACAATGTATGGGCAACCTGAAGCTAGGTATTTAAACTACATGAAAAAAGTAAATAGGGAAAATGCTTGTAGTGGATGTGATATTGACATGTCTCCTTAAGGAGTGTGCCAGAATTACTAGTCACACAGCACCAAAATGTTCTTTTTGATCTGAACTGCCCCTAGCCTTAGAGATATTTACCCCCCCCCATATAACTGCAGATATAAATATTATAAGTACAGTTGTCAATATTCAATAGGCTGTTTTTACTATTATTTTTACTATTCCTTTTACCTTCTGTTTTCTCAGCATAGGAACTTTCCCAGTTGTTATGCTGTGGTGTTATGATGAAATGTTCATCTCTTGCTTTCATGCTTACAAACTCCTGTAACACTTAGACCTTAGATCTCCCCTTAATAAGTATTTTAGGAAGTACAGGACAGCCCAAGACAGAAACTGCAAGATAGAAGTACAGGACAACCAGGATAGAAACTCATCAGCTTATATTACTATCACAAATTAAGATATTTTTTTCCCATAGGTGGTGGAGCATTTTCTGGAATTCCAGGTTAGTCAAAAAAAATAGCATTTATGACAAATTGTATAGGCATCACTAGTCATTGATATTATAGTTATACAAATTATGTGAAAGTAATAGATGCAAGGAACCCGAACCTGGACCTGGCAATAATTCCAGGATTCCCATAGCAGACTGAGTTATTAGCATTGCACACACCGACTGGATAGGCACAGTTTAGCAGAACTCAGCAATTACATGGGAAAAACACTACAGTTTGAATAAAAAAGGCATAGCAATTTGCATAAGGAGCCTTATTATCTCAAAATAAGTCACAAATTAATAATCTTTAACCTAGGACACTATGGGAAATTAATAATTGATCTAATACTTGTATAATACTTTTTCAATTTTTTTGGTTGCCTGGAAATTGGTTTATATATTTCAGGGTAGAGTTAATGAGGACATTTCCCAAGCATTCATTTTGCTTATCCCACCTTGTCCTTCTTTGAGATCCAATAAAGATAAAATAAGAGGAACTGAACTAAACTCAGCTGCAACTAATGTCCAGCTCTGAGATGTTAGAAAGAAGAAGGAAACCAAATTATCATGAGGATTGTTTCATCACTTTCACCATTTTCAGCCAGTTTATATAGAATATAAAATAGAGAGGCACAGTATGTGATTGTTTTACAGATAATGTACATCTCATTTAAATCTGTAGATAATATTCTTAAAAGCTACTGGGGAAAATTAAAAAAATTATACATTTACCGTAATACTGCAATTAGACAAAGAGATACAAGTGAAGGGGTAGTGGCCCAGAAAATTGAACTGTAGTAAACTGCTACATACTTTTGTTTTCAAATCATTTTGAAATTGTTTTTCGTTTTTCATTTGAAGGTTTTGGTGGATTTGGTGGGCAGCAGCCAGGTGTGCCTCTTGGATATCCAATTAAGTCTCCAAAACCTCAAGGTATATGGATAGTAATGGAAAAATATATGGTTTTAGCAGAGAAGCAAATTAAGGGTGTTTTTTCTAATTTTCATTTTAATATTCATATTTTATTATATTAATTGACATGAGAACAACATTAGCTAATGACAGTATCCCTTGGTTGCTAGATTACAATAAGAAATGGCAGAAATGGCTCTTACAGACAACTGTAAATTATCATTTAAACATCAAAGTGCCATTGTTTTATGTTGCAGATGATGAGGGGCTTTAAACTAACAGGCACTAAATGATCAATAGATGTTAGAATTTGATTGGCAGATTTATTCCAATTCTCATATGATTTAGAACAGATGAACATTTAAGTAAAGGAACAAAGGTTGGGCAGCTTCAATATCAGATTAACACCAACATGACTGAACCACCTGTATAATTTCTCCTAATCCTGGTGCTAACCTGCTCTTCCTGGCTGGGGAAAAATGATACTTTAGTGCAAAGTGATCATGGTAGTCTGTAAGATTATTAATTATAGCACCAGCAAGGCAGGCTGTTCAAATGCAGTTTTATCAACTAACAGTGTAACCAATTCAAGTCAAAGGGGCAAATTATAGTAAATCTATGCTGTTTGTGTGAGCATGCAGAATATTACAGTCTGGGCTGTATCTATTCCAGGTGGATATGAACTTCCATACACAGCAGGAAAGCCTGGAAATGGGGGTAAGTAAGCAATGTGGGGGCCAAAGCAAAATATTTTGAGATCACCACAAGTTCATGGTTCAAAGAACACAAGGTAGATTATATTTGCTTATATGTTTTTGCTTAGTTTATGGTAATAACTTAGTTCCTCTTGACTCTTTTTTAGACCCAGTGAGACATCCCAGTAATCTTCAATCGACCTCTTTATACATATGCCTCATAATAACATAATTGAGTTAAACGTTAGGGATGCAGATTGTGGTCTTGTCCACATGTTATTCAAAAGTTCACTGCATTAATAAAGGAGGTTATGTAATAAATGGCCATATGTTTACATAGCAACCAGCAGGTAGTATTTACTGGTTAGCAGGTTACCAGATGTGGGCAAAAGTTAAGAATTGCTATTACCCAGAATGTGTTGAGCAATTTATGGTTTGTAAAAATATATTCAAACCACAAATTCACCCATTCAGCTGAATATTTGATCTTTGCCCATTTTGCTGTCAGGGTTCAGACCAAAACCTCAGGGTCTCTTTGTTTGCAGCCATATTGTTATGACTTAAATTCATTTTATTGCAGGTTATGGACCTTCTGGTGTAGGGGGTGCTGGGAAGGCTGGATACCCCACAGGAAATGGTGAGTACATAATATTCTTCTATCTAAAATTTGACTAAGGATACCCTTATTATCCCGGAAACCTTACGATACAAACTTAATTTAAGGAGGTATAGTATAGCAGAGTCCTCCACAATATATTTTACCAAATATCTTGGTTTTAGATGATACCTTAGAGCTTATAGATGCAAATATAGGTGCAAACATGTATGCAACTTTCATCTGCATTAAGCAGTTTAACCATACAGATATACAGTCGGCATTGTATGTTAGATAAGTATAATATCTATATGCATGGGCATCCACAGAATTTTTTTCAGGGTGGGGCAAGTAGCTAAAAGCATCACAAGCAAAATGTCTACAGATATGTTCATGGCAAAGAGACAAATCTAGAAATGCAATTGTTAATACACTTGAAAGAGAGAGCTATTGGACAGCTAAAATTTTAAATAACCTGATGGTGAAAAAAAGAGGAAATAATATGAGTCATAACTCTGTGCCAATCTGACCATCTTCATCAACTTTACAAGCAAATCATATCTTGGGCACACACATATTAGCAGGTGAATCAGTGCATCAGATGCAATGGTCAGTAACCGTAGTTTTTCTTACTTACACATTTGCAATAACAGTCTCAGACTAGTGAGAAACAACTGATCTGCTGGAACCCACTCACTTTTGCCTCTTCATTGACAGGCACAGTATTGGCCTTGGTGCATACACACAGAGCAGATTTTGGATTGAAAACATGCATTTGTGCAGAAACCCATTCTGTGTATATTTACCCAGGCTGAAACAGTGCCCACTCATTGCAGAGATATAAGTAAGTAAGTGGGTTAAAGCCAATAAACATCACATGGGGCACTAGCATGAGATGGACACACATGTGAAATAAAAGGCCTGCATTATTTGGAGAAGACATTCATTTGATCCTTTAGTGTACATGAGCAGTGTACATGGGCTCTACTCAATCAGGGACTCTGGCAGGTGCACAAACACAAAACCAAAATCTGAGTTTCCCAAAAATTCTATTATCTATGAACCGCAGGTTAGTAATTCCATTAACTTATATAAATCCAGACTGAAGTTACACGAAATTCACCACATGTAACCATGTAGTGTCCGTAAACTTCCAGCTAACCAGTTCAGAGCTAGATAATAAGTAATTTAAGAGTAATTTAAGACCTAACTTTTAATAATGTTTCACTTTAAAAAGGTGTACACACGCTACCATATATAAACCGACTCACTACTCTCTGTCCTAGCAGTCTCTGCTGGCGGCAGCAGGCTTGTAAGGATCTGCCTGTGTGCCCTGACCCTTACAAGCCTGCTGCTGCCTGCAGAGACTGCTTATCTTTCCTCAGTCTAAATTCCGGTACAGCTGCAGAGGGTTTGGCTAGGATGCAGAGTGAATCCTTCTAGACCAGGGGTCCCCCAACCTTTTTCACCACATTCAGATGTAAAAAGAGTTGGGGAGCAACACAAGCATAAGTTCCTGGGGGTGCACTGCCAAATAAGCGCTGTGATTGGCTATTGATAGCCCCTATGTGGACTGGCAGCTTACATGACTCTCTGTTTGGCAGTACTGGTTATTATACAACCAAAACTTGCCTCCAAACCTGGAATTCAAAAATAAGCTCCTGCTTTGAGGCCACTGGGAGCAACATCCAAGGGGTTGGGGAGCAACATGTTGCTCACGAGCTACTGGTTGGGGATCACTGTTCTAGACTTTCCAATTGTGTACAGCTGCACAGTGATTGGCTATACTGCTGGGTCAATCCCTCTAGCCTACCCAATTGGTGTTCAGTTGTACCGGGACATCATATGTACAGGCAGTGGCTTGAAACAGCTTCCGTTCAAGTCAGAGACCCTCCCTTGCCCCTATTTGTGGACTCCCATGTCTATATACGAATACCTTAAAAGAGGAGGCAACTCAGATGTTGGATTTACTTACAAACTGAGGTGTTACTCTCAAAATGTTTCTGACATAATCTAAACTGTCAAGTAAATTGTACAGGGGGGCATGAAAGGGACCAGACATCTGCCTGAAACAAATGGAGGGTTTGTTAAGTTTATCATTAATTAAGAAACTCTTCCCATAAGGCATATCATCAACTGTAACTTTCTGTTGGCTCTGTTTTTAGGGGTTGGCACCATGTCAGCAGGACAGCAAGCTGCAGGGAAAGCAGCCAAATATGGTAGGTCCTCCCTTCTGCACTGAGCTTCATGCTATGGTTTCTTAACACTGCAGTCTAATCACTAGTTACTGTTTTGTTAAGTAGGTGCAACTGACTTGTTTCCGTGATTAGTCATTAAACTGCACGTATATACACTACACTCAAACCTTAATGTATCAGGGGCCCAGGATGTAGTGGAAAGGGTCACTGAGCTTATAGCCTGCCTTTGAGTAAACAGGCAAAAGAAAAAGAACTGACCCATATGCTTGCACCCTCCCATGTGAACGTGTCTTGAAGCTTGTATATATACACAATTAAAACATAACTTTTAATAACCAAAATAGTTAAAAAATAGTCCATTGTATAACCATTAAAACCCAGTTAGGACCAAGGAGACGAATTGACAAGAGGCAGTGGGCTGGTGGTATATACAAGCAGCAGTATATTGTCTGGGAAATGAATCCGTAAATCTGATGTGTTGTATTCCAACCACAGGCATAACCCAGTAAGAGAATGATTAAGAAGCAGGAGCGATCAGTTCACCCACTCAGACTCCTAAAGTTACCAACCCATTCACCTGCATATATTCCCCTCACCCAAGGGTAGACAGATCCAAATTAATGGAAATTATAGGTGCACGCCACTAAGCTGGCATCAATTCCGTGCATGTATAAATAGTGGTGAAAGCACTACAAATATATCAAGGAGCGGTTGGATAGCTCTGCCCACAGGCACCACTGAGCAATTATTGAGTAGTTTGCAGATCCCGTTCCAAAATCCACTTCCAAACCAACCCCTTCACCCACAGCACAAACCCTCCTGGCCTTTGACAAAGCCCCCAAGTTGTGGGTGAAAATATTTCAAGTTGGTTATGGAAGGGTGCCGGAAGGGGCTGATATCCACTAACCGGGAGGGTAATGCGCTGTGGGTGAAGGGCTTGGTGCGGAAGTGGTTTTGAGGTAGCAATTTTAATTGCTGACTAACTCTGTAGCAGCATCTCTGGACAGTGATTACCTACCACTTCATTAAGGACAGATATCCATGAACCCGGGATATATACAGTAGATATTGCTAGAAAGTGCTTGTCTGGTGCTCTAACAGGCTCTTCCCATGTCTTGTCAATACATTTAACTCTAATACAGAACACTTATATAAACATGTAGAGTTCTAAATCTTTATAGGGGTTGACCAGAGAAGCCAAAAAAAAACTAAATTAATTTATTAAAGAATATAGCCAAAGCCAGACAAAAATCTCATGCAGTTCTGTTTCACAGCTTTCTTGATTACATCGTGTCTTTATCAATAGTATTTCTTCCCTTTTCTTCATTGCAGGAGCTGGAGGTATTCCTGGAGCTGTTCCTGGTACTGGTGGAGTGCCTGGTGGTGTTCCAGGTTTAACACCTGGTCTGGTACCTGGTGCTGGAGTTCCTGGAGCAGGTAGAAATATGATATTGATGTGATAGAAGTATCATTTTCTTTCTTTTCTATTTGGCAAATTTACTTTGCTGTCTTTTTTCAGGCATTCCACAGCTTGGAGTCCAGCCTGGTGCCAAGCCCTCTAAATATGGTAAGTGAGTGCAACCCAAGTAGCACCTCATTATGTTCCAATAGAGACCTTTGCTGGTGTTCTTTCTTGCTGTGAAGGGAATTACATCAACAAGCAGATGGCAAGAGCAGCTGGAGTTGGCATTTGCTGTGTCAGTGACACCTAATGGTTTTTAGCTATAAGCCAACATTCTGGCTTTAATAACATGCTAATGTTTTACCTGTTTATGAAACTGCTGAACTCATTCATATGTTTTTTTAGTCAAAGGGAGCTTGCATTAAATTAAATTTAAAGGGACAATAACAGCACATTTTAAATAAAAAAAAGAAATATTACAGCAGAGGCTTAAAGTGGTAGTTCACCTTTAAGTTAACTTTTAGGGGCAAATTCATTAACCTCTGAAAATTTGCCAGCGAAGCCTTCGATCACATCGCAACAGTCGTAGCATTACTGCGCCAAGCAAAATGAAGTTGCGCTAGCGTTGCCTAATGTGCATACGGCGGGAAGTTAAAGTTGAATGGACGTATATGTTTTAGCAAATACATTACACTACACAAGTCTGGGAAACCTTACTAAAATAAAATAAAGTTGTTATATTGACCTACACATGAGCCCAGTGTATAGTTTATGTTCCATATGTTAGGAACTGTAGGGGGGAAGCCGGTTACCTCAAAAAAACTTTATGATCTTTTGCAGCCTATAACCTGAAAAAAGGAAAAGACGCTAGCGTTTTTTGGTACTTAGAAAAATTTTCAGCTATTTTTTGAGGAAGTCCTATCTACTCTATTGCACTTCGCCTGGTCTGAGGTGGCGAAGGCAACGCTGGTGCAAGAGGTAACGTTCAGTAAAATCCACATCTTAGTGAATTTGCATAATTACCATTTGCCAGAGCGCAAATTCGCCTGGCGTTAGGGAGCAAAGTACCGATAGAGTCTATCTCCTTCACTAGCGAAGTTACACCGGCGACTGTTAGTAAATTGGCGAAGTTCCAAAATTACAGCAAGGGTCTTTTGTAAGGAAGTTAATGCCATGTTTTTAGGAAGACAAAAATCCATTCCAAGTCAGTATACTAGTGGTTCCTAAACTGTGATGCTGCCCCTCCCCTAGGGGGCCCAGAGCCAAGACAGGTGGGAGACCAGCCTGTACCCAAGTTAAGGTAAGTTTTAGAGAGAATGTCTATTTGGTCACCTAGATATTCATGGAGACACAGTTTGATGGTCTAGGGTAAATACTTATTTGATGTCCTCAATATTGTTGCACTGGCTGAAAAGATTACACACATATCTGCAAACTTGGACTTGAACTAGGGACTGTCACCAAATGTTGGACCTCAAAAACGGCTTAAGAGCATGTAAGATAACATTTTAATATTGCTGACAATTCATCATGTACCTAATGAGATGGCATTAATATATATATATAGCTGCTCTCTCAGCAAGTACAGGTATGGGGCCTGTTATCCAGAATGCGTCGGAGTTGGGGTTTTTTGGATAATTGATCTTTCTGGATAATGGATCTTTTTTTTTTTTTTTACCAGTTAGGAATAACATATTTACTTTATGTTCTTTACCTCCAACTACTCTTAAAAAAAGGAAATAAACTGACAAATATGATTTGCATAGGGATCCAGATTAATTCAGGTATCCCAGCCTTAAAGTTCTGTGTACTACATTAGAAGTGGTATTTTCTCTATGATACAAACTGTTTTTAACTGTTCTTTAATACCAGCACATTAAGTACTGTTTAAGAAAACATTCTGTAAGAGAAGCATATAACATTGGCCTATGATTGCCTAACACATTTTAGACCAGTTCTTTCAAAAAGAGTAATTTAAAGCACAAGATGCTGTAGGCAGTGTTCCAGACGTTAGTCACTGCCAGCGGAAAGTGGCCAAATTGTGACTCATTGACCCCCTAGGCAAGTCACACACAAATATAATCAATACTGGGTACAACCTTTTAGCTTGGCAACGTGTATTGTATAACCAGAAACATTCATTCTGTACATCATAGATGGAGGGTCAATTAACTCATCAGTCATACTGTTGACTGAAGCAATTCATTTTTTAGTAAGTAACGAAGTGCCATTATCTAGTAAGTATTTCCATTGTGACCTTCTAGTCAACTGGCTGAACCTTACATACATCAAGCTGTCACATGACTCTAGAGCAGTGATCCCCAACCAGTATCTCGTGGGCAAAATCTTTCTCTCCACCCCCTTGGATGTTGCTCTCAGTGTCCTTTAAAGCAGGTGCTTATTTTTCTAATTCCAGGCTTGGAAGCAAGTTTTAATTGCATAAAAACTAAGTATACTGAGCCTCCTGTAGGCAGCCAGTCTACATAGACATCCCCAGAGACTTTTTTTAATTTTTATATTGCTCCCCAACTCTTTTTACATTTGAATGTGGCCCTTATTTGGCACCCCAAGGGACTTTTTCATGCTTGTATTCTTCCCCAACATTTGAATGTGGCTCATGTTTAAAAAGGTTGGGGAACCCTGCTCTAGAGAATCATGGCATCTACTTAACAAGTGTTTTAGCACAGGCAAGGTCCCTTTAGTAGGTGGGCACCTGGTGGCCCTCCACACATTGTTGCACTATGTCTGCGTTAGATATCAGAGAGTAATGTCCGGCCAACATTTTTTATCAGTCTGTAAATATTAACTGATGAATTCTTCTGCTTTTATTCGCATTTAGGAGGCGTGCCTGGAGCAGGGGTTATGCCTGGAGCAGGGGTTGGACCTGGAGTTGGAGGTTTGCCTGGCGTTGGTGGCAAGCCTGGTGTTGGGGGCGTACCAGGAGTTGATGGTGTGCCTGGAGTTGGTGGTCTTCCGGGGCCAAGTAAGACAATAGATGTATTATTGTTATTCTTTACATAATGTAAATACTTCTATAAGTCTAAATAAAGCAAACATTGAAGAATTTACAATATGATTAGACATTGTTCTGGCCAGTTTTTTGTCCCAATAAAAGCTGTACATTTTTTATCCTTAATTATTCCATTTTAGCTTTTTTTCACTATCAATTTCACTAATATTCCCATTACAGTATGTTAGACTGCAGACTCAATAGCACTGATTAATTAAACAAATGCAATACATACTAACTTTCCCATTATTGTTTAATGTAATGTGTTACAAACCTGATTCTCCCAGCCATGCCCAGGATATTTTGGAGGTATGAAATGAATAATACGTGAGATAATTTGTTAACATGGGTGCTAAATTGCACCACTGTTATTAGTACCAGTGAATGAGATATTTTCTTATTATTTAATTTTCTAACATGTAGTTCATTGATCAAAACAAATTGCTAACAAATTGCAAGTGCCCCTTGATAGATAAGAGCTATAAATTACATATTTATAAGCAGCTAAGTTATGTGATATAGATGGTAGTGATACTTTTGTGGCCGTAAAGCATTAGGCCATTTCGGTTCAACAGTGGTAACGTATTAAAATTATGTGTTTCTTTTTATAGCTATTAGTGGTTTGGGAGGCAAACCCCAGAAGACAGGAGGTGAGCTAGAATTATTGTTTCCTTTATTGTTTCTTCTAACATTAATTTTTTTCCCATATAAATCTCTTTCTTATTGTGCTATGAAACAGTTTAATCAGTTGTCACTATGTTCCCTGTCCTATTGCACAATACTAAACGTTTGATTCCTATCATCTTTACCTTTAACCTCGAATAAGGCAAAAATACTATTTTGGCACAGTCTATGGCACTGTTACACATTAATGTGGGCCCCAGAGGGTTTTAACTACTTTATTGGCAAGCATTGAAGTAGGAAGGTGTTGTTAAAATGTTTATGTTTGCCTATAATGCCTGAGTAACTCATGGGCACCATTGGTTCTTAAAGACAGCAGTCCTTTGTTTATAGAATGTGGCAAATCATTTTAAATGTTGGATGAAGCTTTCACTGAAGTAGTACCACATTTAGCGAGTATCTCTCCCACTCCTTTACCAGATTCAGCCAGTATATCGCCCATTCGCCCACTTCTTTACCAGATGTAGCCAGTATCTCTCCCTCTCCTTTACCAGATTTAGCCAGAATCTCTCCAACTGCATTACCAGATTTAGCCAACAGTATATCTCTCACCCCAGCACCAAACTAAACCAGTATCTCTCCCACTCCCTCTCTGTCTCATAGTGAGATACTCAAGTTAAAGGAAAATATAGTAAAATTCTAGTTACCGATTGCAAGAAGTTAGAATATACATTAATCCCAAACCCAGCTCCCCAAAAAGTAACAAGAGTATTCTGGTTTGGATATAGCTAGATCTCATAGTCAGTTCTTCACAGAGCAACAAGAGTTATACGTAAGCAAGAATATCTAATATCACTAGCATTTTTCATAGAGTATGGTTTCACAATACCCAGATTTAAGTATCCTATGTAATTTTACAGCACTGTAAAGGCTAATAGTTTAAAGCAAAAAAAAATCTTGGCAATAGCCATAAAAGACCTAAATCAGCAATGATCTGATTGATCAACCCAGTTCAACTTGGCCAACCACATACCAGTTGTGCAAAAATGAATACTAAGAGGGTAAATATATATATTATATCCAGCATACACAGGGTTTCTCTAGCATCTGTTCACTTTTATATTAAATGTGCAACATGGGTGCATACTTATTGAACACATAGCACACTCCTTTCTTTGTATATTTGCATTTATATAAACCAATGGGAGCTGCCATATGAAGAATCAATCATACATGGGCATTCTGAACATAATTTAGTCCTGTTGTGTGTCATCAAGCACGTATTAGTACACCGCCAAAAACAGACACCACTAATTTAAGACCACAATCTAATTTTAGAGACTTGAGCAAGAATTTTGCAACCAGGAAAATAACAATTTTCAACAAATATATTTTTCGTTAAAACTTGGCTTTCCAATTTCCTAGCTTTCTGGGAATAGGAATAGCATCAGACATGGAAATGAAAAAAAATTTCTCTCACACGGACTCCCCCATGTATATAAAAATATGCCATTTATGATATTTTTAGAATTCGTTCTTGAATTCCATTTGGTAATTTCATTGTGAACACATTTCAAGATTAAATGATTATATAAAAGTGTGAATGTTTACTGATGTGCAACCTTGGATAATCTGTGTACTCCTTTATTCTCACTGAATCCGTTCTTAAAGGAGAAGGAAACCATTCCCTTTATATATATATATATAGATATATATATAGATACAGTATACATATACACTCATACACACACATATATAGGCTTATAAATGCATTGCAACAAAAGCACATGTAACAGGCACAGTTGCACAAGTAGTGAAATTGTGACAAACACACACGATAATACACAATTCATTAGGCAGCAGCACAAAGATATCTGGGTCAGGTCCAAACACAAAAATGCAGATATACTAAGTAAAACACACACACACATATACATGGCAGGCACACACATACACAAGACATTAGAAGATTAGGACAAATCTGGAGCTTTCAATGACAATAAACTTTAGTGCTATTACCTTATTCCAAGCCTGCTGCTGCCTGCACAAACTTGGTCCTCAGTCTAAGTTCCAGTACAGCTGCACAGGGATTGGCTAGAATGCAGATTGAATCCTTCGAGTCTATCCAATCATATAATGATTGGCTATACTGCTGGGTCAATCCCTCTAGCCTACCCAATTGGTGTTCAGTTGTACCGTGACTTGGACACTGAGATTGTATCTACAGGCAATGGCTTGAAACCTCCAAGGAGGTGACAAGTGCCCTCCCTTGCCTCTATTTGTGGACTCCCATGGAAGAGAGCACTGATAACTAAATACGTATAAACAACAAATTAGGATAATTCAGTTCAGTGCACCAACCAACCAAAAGTTTAGCACTGCAGGATTCTATAATGTTAAAACGTATTAACACTAAGAACCCAAAGCCAAAACTTCTCCTAGGTGTACTTGTGGTTGTAATATAGAGTTGTGGGCAGCATTAGCTATTCAATCATGTTTATCTCAACTATATACTAATATAAACAAGTGAACAATAAATACTACCTTTCTGGTTACTATAGTTGACTATAACTGTAGCAAACTTTGCACCTTATTATTATTATCATGCCTGGATTTGTGGAAAGGCCATCTAGGCATAGGCCTAGGGTGGCAGGATTTTAGGGGGGTGGCATGCTGCCCAACACACCCACTTTGGTTCAAAAATGCTCTGGTCCAGATAATGAAGATTTGCACGAATTAAAGGGGAGGGAACAGGAGCGATGAATGGCAGTGGGCTTAGGGGCGCCCATTATGTAAATCCAGCCCTGATTATTATTATTCCTTCTTTATTACTTGCAGAATATATGGATAATGTTTTTATTTTGCATTGCTTATTGCAGCTGGTTATGGAGCCGGGGGTATTCCTTCAGGAGGTGAGTAGCCACAAAACAACTTTTGGTGGCATTTCTGCTAAGAGGTAAGGTGAGAACCTTGCCTCAGATGGCACTTTACAAGGGGTGGCAAAAAGACATTCCATGTTACACCACCGAATTTCTTCTGCCCTAAAATCACTGACACATCTGCACAGGCAGGGCAGATTTTGGTGCAAAAATGCATACTTATCATTTCAAAATCCACCTGTGATGCCTTGCCTGTCAGTGTACGGTGATGTCAGGGCAGAAAGAGAATCAGCATTTTTTCCCCCAACAGCGAAAACAACTAGAGTGACATGGCATTCGTGTAGACAATGCAATCCTTCACCCAACTTGCCTTCATATAAATGCTCAAGTACAGGGAGCAGCATTGGGTCTCCCAACTCAGGTAGCAGTAGGGCCAGAAGTACCCATGTTGACCTGATGATTACTGTAAGTCTTCCTTACACATGGTCTTACAGTAAGTAAGAGTGGCATTTATTGAGAGCTTGGTCTCTGGTGCTGCTTTCACCATAGTGCACTACTGACATAAGAATGCCAAGAATGCCAGGACTGACATAAGAAACCCATTTTTCCACTGGGGTTTCATACAACTGATATATTTTGGTTCCCCTGTGCCATTTTCAGCGGCCCCAGCAATGACAGTGCCTTCTACATTTGTGGCATTTATAACCCCTTGATGACTGCAGAACTGTAATTAATTGGTAAGATACATAACTCTATCTTATTTCTGTGTCCCACAGTTGGAGTTGGTGCTAATGGGCTGCCCTCTGGAGGTGAGAGAACATTAATTCTCTTATAGCAGAATTCGCAGATACGCAAAGTCTCAATGATAAATGTTTTAACGGATTGTTAGTTTCTATTCAGGTGTTCTTCTGTTTATACAGGTATGAGACCTATTATCCAGAATGCTTGGGACCTGGGGTTTTCAAGATAAGGAATCTTTCCATTATTTAAAGCTCCATACATTAAGGGGCCGATTCACTAAATTCGAGTGAAGGATTCGAAGTAAAAAAACTTTGAATTTCGAAGTATTTTTTGGGCTACTTCGACCATCGAATGGGCTACTTCGACCTTCGACTACGGCTTCGAATCGAAGGATTCGAAGTAAAAATCGTACGACTATTCGACCATTCGATAGTCGAAGTACTGCTCTCGACCCCCTAGTTCGGCAGCTAAAAGCTACCGAAGTCAATGTTAGCCTATGGGGAAGGTCCCCATAGGCTTTCCTAAGTTTTTTTGATCGAAGGATATTCCTTCGATCGTTGGATTAAAATCCTTCGAATTGTTTGATTCGAAGGATTTAAAGGAACAGTAACACCAAAAAATTTAAGTGTTTTAAAGTAATGAAAATATCAAGTACTATTGCCCTGCACTGGTAAAACTGATCTGTTTTCTACAGAAACACTACTATAGTTTATTTAAACAAGCTGCTGGGGAGCAATGGCGGAAATTGAAAAACGGCTAAATGGCACAGGATAACTAATGGATAACAGATAACACCATTAAACAGACAGAGCTTATCCGTTATCTGCAGTGTAACCTGAGCCTTTTCTCCTTTGAATGGCTGCCCCCATTGTTACACAGCAGTTTATTATATAAACAATAGTAGTTTTTCTTAAGCAAACACACCAGTTTTACCAGTGCAGGGCAACACTGCATTATATTTTCATTACTTTAAAACACTTTTATTTTTTGATGTTACTGTTCCTTTAATCATTCGATCGAAGGAATAATCCTTCGATCGTACGATCGCAGAATTTGCACTAAATCCTTCGACTTCGATATTCGAAGTCGAAGGATTTCAATTCCTAGTCGAATATCGAGGGTTAATTAACCCTCGATATTCAACCCTTAATGAATCAGCCCCTAAGTCTATTGAAATTTAATTCAAATATTAAATAAACGCAATATGATTGTTTTGCCTCTAATAAGGATTAATTATAATTTAGTTGGGATCAAGTACAGGGAACTGTTTTATTATTACAACGGAAAATAGATTCAGTGGGAGAGTGCCTTCCCGTAATTCAGAGCTTTCTAAACAACGGATCTCATACCTGTACTTCATTGTGAAATTATAAATTCCTTATTCCTAGCGTCACTGACCAAATCGCAGTTTACTTTACAAGCTGCAGAACTGGAAAGCAAAGAAACACAAACCTATAAAATGATGCTAAAAAATAATGAAGATCGATTGGAAAAAGTCATAGAATGTTATTATCTATCTATATTGTTTTAAGAAGTAATTGCAAAGGATGGCAAGGTGGATATTTATATTTATGTTTTTGGATATTTATGTAGGGGTTTATTTATCAGAATCCAAATTTATCTCATTATTTTCTTAAATATACTCCAAACAAATCTGCACGGGTTATTTCCCCCTTTTTAACAATACATTTTCCTGAAAAATCCCAATGCGGAAAAAACTCTGAAAAGTAGTGATATTGTTAGAATATTCGAATCGTGTGAATTTTTCAGATTGCTGCCCGAAAACCACAAAATCTTCGGATTTTTGCACGAAATCCATCTCAGATCAGGATATCTTTGGGACTTCTCCCATTGATTTATATACAATCTTGGCAGGTCTGAGATGCTGGATTTTCGGATTTGGACATTTTCCTTCCTAAGGGTACGTTAAATTGCGAAAAATGTTAGTTATTTTCCCCAAAAAATTCAGAATGTTTTTGGCATTTGGACTTTCATATATATAACCAGTCCCAGATATGTGGAAAGGCCACAAAGGCCCGGGCCTAGGGCAGAAGAATTATAGGGGGGCGGCAAGATGCCCAACCACACTCGCATTGGTTCAGAAGCACTGGTGATTCACAGGAGATACATTAGCTTTTACAATTTCCTATACATCAATCCTCAGTACTCCGGACCTGATGCTGAAGAGGAGGGGGAACGGCAGCGGGCCTTGGGGTGCCTGCTATGTAAATCTGGCCCTGTATATAACCCCCTTATATATATATATATATATATATATATATATATATATATATATATAGTAATGAATCAAATCAATCTTGCACTGCACACATTTTTTTTGCTGGTAAATGAGCCCCTGTGTACCCAATATGTGATGTACAGTATGACTGCCTTTATTTCTCCTCTGGATTTAGTTGGTTCTAATTATTATAGGTGCCCTAGTTGGTCCTCCTGGTTTTAACTAATCTGTAACTGTATTTCTCTTGTATTAGTTGGTGTTGGTGCTGGTATTCCAGGTGCAGGTAGGTGGATTTGTTTTTCTATATTACAATATATATATATTTATTTATTACAAAAAATACAACTTCTTTGTAGTGAAAAGGGCTATGTATCCTCCTAATGTATATGTATATATTTACACTTACAACCTGATAATTTGAGTTAAGGAATAAATGCCGGAGCAAAAAAGGGGTTCATCAGAAAACCAGTGGTTTTCCCTGCACGAGAAGGGTCACTTTGAACTGCTATTGTTGTTTGTTCCAGAAGGATCTGATTCATTAATATTATCCATCCATTTCAGGCTTGATTAGACATGAGCGAAGAAAAGGGGACCAAAGACTATACATATTAATACTTAATATTGTCCCAAGTTACCCTCCCTCACCCCCTCCCACTACTCAAATAAAAGGAAACAGAAAATGGTAGCAGGGCAGACTGTAACACCTTTATTCAAGTCAGTAAAACACTTTGGTAAAACACTTTAGAGTGGTCTCCCTGCCCAAAACACACAAACATCACACCACACAGGTTTTAGTGGGTATGCAACATCATAATGTATAAACCTGTCAAAATATGTAACGCAAAAGTAATTTCTGGATTATGTATGCCATACATGTGTTCAATCAGTAAAATTGAATTGTTAAAAAAAAATATATAAATATACAACTGTCATAGACAGTAAAATTATACCACTAAATGCACAAAACAATAATGAATGCAATAAATACTATCTTGTGTACTTTATTTGCTGATTTTGAATGTGTTCCTGATGATTTTATACAAGTGCTTTTCAAATACATAGCTATTTTTTTTTAGCATACTTCAAGTATTCTCAATGATCAGTCCAGAAGCTTTCTTTAACAGAGGTAAAATGTTGATTCCTTTTTTCAGGTACATACCCAGCAGGAGGCAAACCAGGTAAAGTTACTTAAAATGCTACAGACCCCACGTTTAAATGGTATAAATGTAGAATAGAAGGCATGGTAGGGAGAGATGGCGCCTATAGTAGCAGTTGGATAAAAGTCTCAGAGAAAGGACTGTGACTGTGAGATTGCAGGTATAGAAGGGAGAGGTTGTGCCTTTAGTAATAGTGGGGATAATAGTCTATGGGAAGGAATTGTAGCTGTGGGATAGCAAGTATATTAGGTAGACATTGTGAGTATAGTAGCAGGGGGATACTAGTCTCTGGGAAAGGAGTGTGACTGTGAGATAGCAGGTATAGTAGGAGAGATGGTGCCTATAGTAGCAGTGGGGATAATAGTCTCTGGGAAGGGAGTGTGGCTGTGGGATAGCAGGTATAGTAGGAGATGCTTTAAACTGATCAGCCACACTCCTTTCCCAGAGACTATTATCGCACTGCTACTATAAACCACTATAGTAACAGTGGGATAATAGTCTTTGGTAAGGAAGTGTGGCTGTGGGATAGCAGGGGTAGTAGGGAGAGATGGTGCCTATAGTAGCAGTGGGATAATAGTCTCTGGGAAGGGAGTGTGGCTGTGGGATAGCAGGTATAGTAGGGAGAGATGGTGTCTTTAATAGTCTCTGGAAAGGGACTGTGGCTGTGAGATACCAGGCCTAGAGCCAGCTGGTTTGCCTCAGGCCCCACCAGCTGTAAGAACAGCTCAAACTCCTATATAATGTGAAGTGCCTTAGTGTGTACCACCAGGAAGGGTAAATCAGTGCATTGAATATGTCTCTGCAGCACAAGCTTACTCTAGGGCTGCTGGCAGTTTAGTCTGTAATTGTTATTTCTTGTATTTAAGGCTATGGAGCAGGAGCTGGATTAATACCTGGAGGCGGAATAACACTAGGAGCAGGACTGGGAGCTGGAACAGGAGCAGGTCAGACATAAGCTTGCAGATCATGGGATGGATTCAGGAATCATCTGATGAATTATGTCCAGATTTACCTATAGACTACTACATGTAAATTGTAGTAGTCAATTTTCAAAAAGATGCCGCTTGACTATTCTGCTATTATTGAATTACTGGGTCCACCAACCAGAAAAGATTATGTAGGGGAACAAGTTAGATTTAGCAAGGCAAAAAAAGCAAAGCAGGAAGTTGAGGAACGATGTAAGGAAGGAGCCAGGTATATCATAGCAGGACACCACTGTGTCTGGACTGTCAGGAAGCATTAACCTTCCATGATATAAAGTTACAACTACACTACTGTGCTGCAAATGCACCATTTTTGTCTTATAATACCACTAATGCCTCATTACTATGTTTCCATTATTTGTCTGTTTTCCAGGCTTGTACCCTGGAGGCAAAGCACCTAAGCCAGGTAATTAAGTATAGCTGCTCTGGATATGAAAATATGTCAACACTGGAGCACAGCCTGTTGGTACTGAGTGTAAGGATTCTGTAAGGGTATATACATTGTGTAATATTGTGCTTTTAGGTTATGGATTGCCTGGAGGTGCATTAACACCTGGAGCTGGATTAGTACCTGGAGCTGGACTAGTACCTGGAGCTGCAACAGGAGCAGGTCATAATGACTAGAGTTTTTTCTGAAAACAGAATGCGAATAGCCCGCTTATATAGGCCAGAAATATATATATATAATATATATATATATATATATATATATATATATATATATATATATATAAAATATATATATATAATATATATATAATATATATATATATATATATATATATATATATATATATATATATATATATATACATTTATATTGTTCTTAATTAAAGAAGATGTCAGTGCAACATTCTAATGAAAAGTATCCTAATTTGATTTAGTCATGCATGGCCTTATAATGTTGTACACTTTGCCTATAAAGTGGAAGTTCTGGCATGCATTCATGTATTTTTTATTAAAAAAAAATAATGCTTTCTCACCCTAAGTGGTTATATTTATGGAACCTGCTCTAGTGAGGGTTAGGCTATAGATTACAAGGACAGTACAGTGATTGGGATCAAACTACAGTCATGGCAGGGTAGACTCAGGAGGTCATAACTGGAATCATAACTTGGATTTATGTGATTGTGTAAATCAGTCTATAAATACTTATGCATTGGCTACCATATCTACAAGGTTAGGAAGTGAACATCTCTAGGGAGACTTGCATGATCCCAAGAAATTATATTGGGTTCAGCAAAGTGTGTATCTGGCCCAAACTAAAGTTTCTTTATGGGTTCCACCACCCCAGTTTAGGACTGGTCACTAGTTCATTAGTTAAACCTAGAACAAGAACTGCATATATCAGCATATTTTGACTTGAACTTGTGTAGATTGTTTGAGGCTTTCTAAAAAGAAGGAACAAATTCACCTATACATTTTGTTCAGATGGCTCCTAGTTCCTACCATGTCACTTCATTTGAACACATGTCACTCATTATTTACCATCAAACTGGAGGCTCTGATTTCCCATAGTCACGTTGATATAGACCCAGAGATTCACAGTTGACATCCTAGCTAACTAGGATTTATTTGGTAGAGTACATCAGTTTAAAGATCATTTACAACCACAGGTGCAGTTGGCACAAATTGTTGCACATAAAATCTATTCATTAAAGTTACTTGTGTTAAAAAGCACTTTTGTATTTCCATATAGTTACAATAATTACAGCTCATTGCCTTCTACCTCCCATTTCTGAGGAGTATCAAGTCATCAAGTACAGTTACGGCTATTGACACAGGAGAACCTTGGAGCCACCACCCCACTCCAGACCAGGTGGTAGCTACTTGGTCTTCTCAACACACTGCGTCAATAGTAGTGATGGGCGAATTTATTCGCCAGGCGCGAATTCGCTGCGAATTTGCGCGATTCGCCGCCAGCGAGTAAATTCGCAAAACACCCGCGAAAATTCGCGGAAAAAATTTGCCGGCTCAAAAAAAAATTTTTCGAAAAAACGGGCGCCGGCGTCAAAAAATGGGCACCGACATCAAAACGAGACGCCGGTGCAGTTTCGCGAATTTTTCACCGTTTCGCGAATTTCACGCGAAATTCGGCGCAAATTCGCCCATCACTAGTCAATAGGTGCAGGTGTCTTAAGAATCGGGTTCACACTGTTACACCAAACACCGGAAATCATGACAAATGGTGATTGTGCTCGTAATTTCACTTTGTTTACTGCACTTCCTTTCCTGTACATTTAGTCTAGACAATCACCATAGCCTGAGGACTTAAATTCAGAATTTAATCTAGATACAATTTTAGGGAATGAATATCTGTAGAGAGGTTTTCATGATCAGACTGGGCCACCAGAATATCAAAGTGCTTAAATGGCCCTGTGTCTAAAATTTCTTGTTGGAATAATATATGAATATATATTATATATGGATATATATTGGATAATATATGGACGAATTGCACTTAATGAGCAGAAGGAGTACAATGTTACTTCTAGTTTACATATTTTCTAATTCTGGTTGGCAGGTGCATACCCAGGGGGAAAACCACAAAAACCAGGTAAGGAGACTGTGAACATGAACAGCTCAAAATTAATTTCAGTAACACTCCACATGCTTGTCATATCCAGGCTTCACCAGTATAAATCATCACTACCAAAGTAACTGTTATAGATGCAGATATAAATGTCTACATTTATACATGAAATGCAAAAGAAATGTAACTTGGTCTTTTGTTCTAGTGTAAAATCTTGTCAGACTCCATTTTGAAATGCAATTGGAACCTCTTTGCAAAATGAGCCTCACAAGTGAGGCTGGTCTTTATACTCACTGTGGCAGAGGCAGCAGTGGATGGGCAATGGGTACTGCACCGCACATAGATGTATATTTTGTAAATACAGTAATTTAGTGTCAAGTTACAGCATTACGTGCAGGAAACGACACGTTTTTCGGATTTGACGTTTGTAGACACACTGCCATTTAGTGTATATTATTTTTGCCAACATGCATAACATATTATATAACATATTGAAACTGATTATTTTCCAGTTTGTTGCCCAGCTTTCCAATTTAGTCAAAGTGGCATCATCCTGCATGGAACCTATAGTTCTGCACAATTTAGTATCATCAGAAAAATTAGAAACAGTACTTTCAATGCCCACCTCCAGGTCATTAATAAACAAGTTGAAAAGCAAAGAAACAAGTACAGAACCCTGCGGTACTAGACTCACAACACTGGTCCAATTAGAAAATGTTCTATTTACCACCATTCTTTGTAATCTATCTTTTAGCCAGTTCTCTATGCATGTACAAATACTATATCCCAGACCATCATTCCTTAATTTAACCAGTAAAATTCTGTATGGCACTGTATTAAATGCTTTAGCAAAGTCTAAGTACAGTAGGTCACATATAATGCTTTCCCAGAATCGAGGTCCCTGCTCAACTTCTCATGATAGGAAATTAAAATTAGTCTGGAAAGATCTATTACACATAAAACCATGCTGGCACAAACTTCACTGGACTTCATTGCATATTATGATATACAATGAAGTCCAGTATCTTATCCCTTAATACCCCTTCGAAAAGCTTTCCTTCCACTGATGTCAGACTAACCAGACTATAGTTTCGAGGCTGAGAACGGGATCCCTTTTAGAATACCGGCTCCACACATAACATCAATCACTCGGCACTGTGCCAGACCTCAATGAATAGTTAAGTAAAGTGGTTTGGCAATCACAGAGCTAAGCTATCTAAGTACCATGGGATGAATACTATCCTGTCCCAGACCTTTGTTTATCTTTACATGTTCTAGTCTCTTTTGAATTTCCTCATGGGTAAACATGCAACATTAGTTGTAGTACTAGAATTGGGACTATAAGGAAACCTTCATTAACTGGTTCCTTATTTGTGCAGATGAAAAAAAAACAGTTAAGAATCTTTGCTTTTTTCTGTTCTCAACAACCAGCTGAACTTACTCTGATATTAAGGGTCCAACCCCTTCCTGCTTGAGCATCAAAGAGAAGCCTGTGTCCAATTCTTTTGGCCTAAATTCATGACATTAATTGTTGCAGGCCATTATGGGAATCCTGGCGTTTGCACCACCTTCAACACTGGCATTTACTTCAGGATTTCCTTGCATCAATAGGCACACTCCTTCTCTAGAGGAGATGGGGGCAGTCCAGAAATTATGTGTTAGTGCAAAGAGTGGCTGTTGTTGTTTAAACATTGTTCAAGCAATGAGAGAGTATTGTTGTTTTGTTTTGTTTTATTTAAACTGAACTGTCGAACCAATGAAAGTGATCTAAATTATAGCTTTGTTCTGAGGGCTTTCAAAGTCTTGCTCTGCTCCTGCAACTATAGAACTGACTCTTCACAAAGACAGAAAACTTACAAACTTCAAGTTATCATGAGAGAGCTGCTTCTATCAAGAAGAGTAAACAACTCAACTCCCTGTTAGTCATAAAAAGAAACAGTTTACTTTTATTTGGATTTAGGTTATGGAGCTGGATCCGTACCTGGTGCTGGTGCCGTGCTACCTGGAGGAATTGGAGCAGGAGTTTCACCAGGGGGCATTGGTAATGGAGGTACGTTTTATCTTATGTACCTATATAAGATGTTATTTATTGAAATGTATACTTATATATTATATTTATAAATACATATGTATTAAGTACAGGTATTGAATTAGTACCTGAGTTACTTAGAAGTTTTTAATTTCCTCTTCACAACTGTACATAGAATGCCTCCTTCTGTATCCCACTGTAGGTGAGATTTATCCTCCATGGTCTTTCATGTTTTAACCTAGAAGGATTATTTTACTGTTTCCACCATCCATAGGGAAAATACAAAGATGGCAGATGGCATTATTAGCTGTTATGTAGTATAATCAAAAAATAGACAAATTCAACAGCGCACCTAGAACAAACTGCTGCCTGAGCAATCCTCTTGTTATTCCCTGACCTTTCAGGAGGATGATTTGTTTTGCATATAAACCCCAACCAGAACATATCTATATCTATAGCTACAGAGTTTTCATTCACAATGTGGAATACAAATCTTTCTTTTTTTCAAGGCTTGTATCCAGGAGCTGGAGGAAAACCATCTAAACAAGGTAAGTGGATAATGAATTATTACAAGAAATATATTTGTCTGGACTGACTTTGTCTTTTTTCAACCCAATTTAACTATGTAACTATGTAACTATGGACAGACAACTATGAACCCCCTTTTGTAAAATGTAAGGAAATTAGAAGTCATCGAGAAGATCCATGATATTATACAAGACATGGAACTTTAAGGCGATTTTTATTATCCTCATCATTTTTTGATGATACATACATATAATGTGCACACTTTAATGAGAATCAGATGCGACTTCCCTGAAAATCTTCATAGTTTCTTAATTTCCAACACTCAGCATCAAAGAGAAGCTTGTATCCAATTCTGTAGATATGAGTTCAGTCAGGGCTGGAACTAGGGGTAGGCAGAAAAGGCACATGTCTAGGCCGTAAGGTTGTAGGGGCGCTGGAAACATACCTCCTCTATCTGCCTGCCTACCCTTAGTCTGGACACTTGTTCCTCCACTCCAAAAAGTTGCGGCACTCCCGCCTAACCCCGCCCGTGACATGATCGCACACGCACAGGTTTTGGGGCAAGCAATGAGAGAGTGTTTTTTGTTTTTTAAATTTTCCGATGAACTGAGAAGTGATACAAATTATAGCCATGTTCTGAGGGCTTTCAAAGTCTTGTTCTGCTGCTACAACTAGAACTGCCTCAGCACAAAGACAAAAAACGTACTAACTTCAAGTCATCATGAGAGAGCTGCCTCTACCAAAAAGAGTAAACAACTCCCTATTAGTCATAAAAAGAAACAGTTTACTTTTATTTGGTTTTAGGTTATGGAGCTGGAGCGGTACCTGGTGCTGGTGCAGTGCAACCTGGAGGAATTGGAGCAGGAGTTTCACCAGGGGGCATTGGGAATGGAGGTAAGTTTTATCCTTATGTACCTGTATAAGATGTTATTTATTTAAATGTATACTTATATATTATATTTATAAATACATTTTTACTAAGTACAGGTGTTAAATTAGTTAGAAGTTACTTAGAAGTTTTTTAATTTCTCTTCATAACTGTAAATAGAATGCCTCTTTCTGTATCCCAAGTAAGTGCAGGTGAGATTTATCCTCTAAACCAAGTCAACATATTCACCTGTGGTCTTTCATGTATTAACCTCGAAGGATTGTTTTCCTATTTCCACATTGTACAGGGAAAATAGAAAGATGGCAGATGGCATTATCTGCTGTTATATACTAGAATAAACTTCTGCCTGAGAAATCCTCTTGTCATTCCCAAACCTTTCAGGAGGATGATTTGTTTTGCACATATCCCCCTAACAGGACATATCTATATCTACAGAGTTTTTATTCACAATTTGGAATACATATCTTTCTTTTTTCCAGGCTTGTATCCAGGAGCTGGAGGCAAAGCACCTAAACCAGGTGAGTGGACAATGAATCATTACAAGAAATATATTTGTCTGGATAAATAACTATGAACCCCCTTTTGTAAAATGTAAGGAAATTAGAAGTCAACGAGAAGATCCATGATATGATACAAGTCATGGAACTTCAAGGCGATTTTTATCATCAATTTTTTTAAGATACATACATATAATGTGCACACTTTAATGAGAATCAGATGCGGCTTCTCTGAAAATCTTCATTGTTTCTTAATTTCCAACACTCAGCATCAAAGAGAAGCCTGTGTCCAATTATTCAGGTGTAAGTTCAGTCAGGGCTGGAACTAGTGGTAGGCAGAAGAGGCACGTGCCTAGGCCGCAATGTTGTAGGGGCACTGGGCACATACCTCCTTTATCTGCCTGCCTACCCTTAGTTTGGACACTACTCCACTCCAAAAAGTTGCGGTGCTCCTGCCTTACCCTGCCAGTGACATGATCGCATACACGCACAGGTTTTGGGGCAAGGGGGCAGGCAGGGTTGCCTAAAGTGCAAGGCCGGCTTGGCCGCTTGTCCACTTTCAAAAGTGTCAAAAAGCATTCTAACTGGAAATATAGCAGTGTGGTATGGTGGCATCACAAAGCAGGAAAGAAGCTCTCTCCAGAAGGTAGTAAAAACTGCTGAACGTACCATCACCACTTCACTTTCATTATTGTCCGACCTAGACATGGCTAGGGGGCCCATTTACTTAGCTCGAGTGAAGGAATAGAAGAAAAAATAATTTGAATTTGAATGGTCGAATATGGCTACTTCGACCCTCGAATTGGCTACTAAGACCTTCGACAACGACTTCGAATCGAACGATTCAAAGTAAAAATTGTTCGACTATTTGACCATTCGATAGTTGAAGTACTGTCTCTTTAAAAAATACTTCGACCCCCTACTTCGCCACCTAAAACCTAGCAAGGCCAATATTAGCCTATGGGGAAGGTCCCCATAGGCTTCCTAACAATTTTCTGATTGAAGGAAAATCCTTCGATCGATGGATTAAAATCCTTTGAATCGTACTATTTGAAGGATTTAATCGTTCAATCGAACGATTATTCCTTTGATCGTTCGATTGTAGGAATAGCGCTAAATCCTTCGACTTCGATATTCAAAGTCAAAGGATTTACATTCGGCAGTCGAATATCGAGGGTTAATTAACCCTCGATATTCGACCCTATGTAAATCTGCCCCTAGATGTAAGAACAAACTCAAATCCATCGCCAGTGACTCTAGTCATCCGGGACATGAACTACTCATCTGGCACAAGCCCAAATACTCACTCAGACACAGAAGGCCTGAAAGCATAAAAATCAGAAGCAAGAGACTATTTAACAGCTTCTGTCCAAGAAAAGTCAGACTAATCGCAAATAAGTCCAATAGTTAGTAGAGAATCAACAGCAAATGAGTCCACCTAATCTCATGAATTCATTAGTCTAACACTTAAATGTACTCACTGCACTTACTACCATACATAGCAACTATGCATTGCACTGAACCCATTGCACTCTATTATTATTACTGCACAATGCAATCCTATATCATACTGTAAAAAAAAAAAAAATATATATATATATACAGGCCTGGACTGGGAGTCAAAATATGCCCTGCCATTCCAAGTACACAGAGGCCCAAACAGCCCCCTACCAGCCCACTATATGGTAACTTTCTATTGAACTATACAGCAGCCCCTCTGGCATTTGCCAGAACCCACAGATTGCCAGTCCGGGCCTGTATATATATATATAGTCTCACTGCCCTATGCTGCACAAGTAATTCCTATGTACTCCTAGTACAAATGGCAATAAACAACTACTTGACTTGATTAACTTCAGGCTCTCCTTGCATCAGTAAGCACGCTCCTTCTCTAAAGGAGGAGGGACAGACCCAAAATTATGTGGAAGTGAAAGGAGTGACTTTTGTTGTTGAAACATTGTTCAAGCAAAGAGTGTTTTTCCGATGAAGTGATCTAAATTATAGCCTTGCTCTGAGGGCTTTCAAAGTTTTGTTCTGCCCCTGCAACTAAAACTGCCTCTGCAAAAAGACAAAAAACTTACAAACTTAAAGTCATCATGAGAGAGCTGCCTCTACCAAAAAGTAAACAACTCAACTCCCTGTTAGTCATAAAAAGAAACAGCCTACTTTTATTTGGTTTTAGGTTATGGAGCTGGAGCGGTACCTGGTGCTGGTGCAGTGCAACCTGGAGGAATTGGAGCAGGAGTTTCACCAGGGGGCGTTGGTAATGGAGGTAAGTTTTATCCTTATGTACCTGTATAAGATTTTATTTATTTAAATGTATACTTTTATATTATATTTATATATCCAGTTTATTTGTATTAAGTACAGGTGTTGAATTAATTCCCGAGTTACTTAGAAGTTGTTCATTTCCTCTTCATAACTGTACATACAATTCCTCCTTCTGCATCCCATGATTTGTTTTGCATATTTGCCACCCCTCCCCCCCACCAGGACATATCTATAGCTACAGAGTTTTTATTCACAATGTGGAATACATATCTTTCTTTTTTCCAGGCTTGTATCCAGGAGCTGGAGGCAAAGCACCTAAACCAGGTGAGTGGACAATGAATCATTACAAGAAATATATTTATCTGGACTAAAAACTATGAACTCTTTTGTAAAATGCATGAATTGATGCATGATGGGAATCCTGGCATTAGCACCACCTTCAAAAGTGCCATTAACCATTAAAAGTGCCATTAACTCCTTCTCTAGAGGAGATGGGGCAGACCCAATAGTATGTGGAAGTGCAAGGAGTGGCTTTTGTTGTTGAAACATTGTTCAAGCAATGAGAGAGTGTTTTTTGTTTTGTTTTTTTAACTTTTAACATGAACTAGGGAGAAGTGATCCAAATTATAGCCTTGCTCTGAGAGCTTTCAAAGTCTTGTTCTTTAAAAAAAGAGTACACAACTCAAATCCCCATTAGTCATAAAAATAGACAGTCTTCTTTCTTATTGGTTTTTAGGTTATGGAGCTGGTGCAGTACAACCTGGAGGAAATGGAGCAGGAGTGGCACCAGGGGGCATACCAAATGGTGGTAAGGTTTATCCTCATGTACCTGTATAAGATGTTATGTATTTACATTTATGCTTATATATTATATTTATGAATACATTTGTATTAAGTACAGGTGTTGAATTAGTTCTGTAGAAGTTTTCAATTTCCACTTCATAATTGTACATATAATTCCTTCTTCTGTATTCCAAGTAACTGCAGGTGAGATTTATCCTCCAGACCAAGTCAACGCAGTCTTTCATGTGCAATATTAACCAAGAAGCATTTTTTTCTATTTCCACCTTTCACAGGGAAAATACAAAAATACAAAGATTCAGCAGTGCCCCTAGAACAAACTGCTGCCGGAGCAATCCTCTTGTCATTCCCAAACCTTTCAGGGGGATGATTTGTTTTGCTCATGTGCCCCCCCCCACCACCACCACCACCAGGACATTCTTCTCCCTCTATTGGAACTAGTGGAATATACTCAAGAATATCTATAGCTACAGAGTTTTTATTCACAATGTGGCATAAATATCTTTCTTTTTCTGCAGGCTTGTATCCAGGAGCTGGAGGCATACCATCTAAATCAGGTGAGTACAGATATACTGTGCAATCCATGCGCACAGCAAATTATTTTATATTTATTTCATGTTTACTTTTTCCTATTTCTTTCTGACAGTACTACATAAAGTATATCTGCATGGAAAATTCCTTATGCATATTAGTAAGAATAGGGGTGCTTGGTTATAGCATGTATACACCAAATATCTTCAAACCGGCACACCCTTTGTAAAAAACGTTGTCTTTTTATTATTACATAGTATCAAGGTTAAATGTTTCGGTCCTCATTAGTACCTTTTTCAAGGGTCTCGAAAGAGCATGGATACTCACTTACTGACTCATATTTAAAATGTGAAAATAAATGGAAGATAAATAAAATGCATATTTAATTACTGTCTTATTTGGTACAGAGTGAACCAAATATATAAAGGTTTTTGTATTTAATAGAGGAAACAGGAGGAAATGTAGTAACATTAACGGCAATTCATTTTAGGTTATGGGCTGGGAGCTGGGGCTGGAGTACAAAATGGAAGAATTGGAGCAGGAGTGCCAACAGTGGGAAATGGAGGTAAGGTTTATTCTTATGTGCAAGATGTCCTTTCATTTGTAGAATTTGTATTAAATACAGATATTTAATTATCTAATGCAGGGCCCGGCCAAGGTATTTTGGCACCATAGGCAAGGGCTTTAATCAGTGCCCACCCCCACCCAGTCCTGCGTTACCATTTCACACTTTACAATCCCTCAGATGGCCTCCAAGTGCCCAATTTATACCTGTGCCAGCATAAGCTAAAATATCCATCATATTGTTACCTCCAATCTGTAACTATGCCAGCGGCAGCCAAAAAAATCCATCATATTGCCCCTAATTTGTACCTGTGCCAGCAGGAGCCAAAAATCTATCATATTGCCCCAAACATCTGTGTACCTGACACCATATTGCCCCATATACCTGAGCCAACAGCAGCCAATCCCTCATATGGCCCCCAATCTGTACCTGTGCCAGTAGCAGCCAAAAAATCCATCATATTAAAGGCCATGCAAACTAGGGTTTAAAAAAAATTCACCTTAAAAAAACTAAGCCCCCCTATGATTGCGCCCTAGGCGAGCGCCTAGTCTTTCTACCCCCTAGTTCTGGCCCTGATCTAATGAATTACTCATTTCCTCTTTATGTATATGCATCTGCTCTTTACCCAAAGTAAACTAGTGTTATGTTATACATCTCAGTTCTCAGCAACTGCTATTCCCCAACCTGACTGAAATGTACAAGTACAGCTGCATTATAGAATCCCATGTTATGCTGAGATAATTTCCATCTTTAGAAGCCATGGAGATTTCTCTACTCATACTAGGCTCTGTTAGATATCTACCACACAATGTCACTAGTTGCCATGTTATAAATATATACTTTAGGCTCATACTTTTTGTAGCTGCTTCTCCAGTGTCCGCCCCACCCCATAGTCATTATCTGCAGTGAGAAACAGATAAATGATGCCTCTTATTTCCAGGCTTGTATCCAGGAGCAGGAGGCAAAGCACCTAAACCCGGTGAGTCAATAAATCATTAAAGATTTATTTACTGGATTCAATCAGTGTAGTATACTGGATGGAATATAAAGGAGTATAAAATATAGCATAATATTACATACAACTATCTTTAGGTTATGGACCTGGAGCTGGTGTAGGGCCTGGAGCTGGAGTGCAACCTGGTGCAGGAGTGTCACCAGGGGGCGTTAGTGCTGGGGGTGAGTTATATGTTCATTTACAAGTTGTAATTTCTTTAATATATCTTATACATCTCAGTTCTCAACAATTGCTATTCCCCTAATGGAAGGATATGCATATTTCCCTGCAGTTATATAAATGTGTCGTTTTTGGTGCCTCTGTAACTGCTTAATTTACCTGAATGAAATATACAGTGCAGCTGCACTAGGCATTCCCATATTGTGCAGAGAATTTTGCTCACTTAAAATGTTATGGTGATTTCTCCATGGATATATAGCACAGCACTGCTAGATATCTACCACAAGATGTCTCTACTGGTGCACAAAGTTTGGCATAGCCAGAACGCTCAGAAGGAGCAACAACACTGGGCATTTTATAATTATGCTACTACAGTGTATGTCTCTTTATTTTCAGGCTTGTATCCAGGAGCAGGAGGCAAACCATCAAAACCAGGTGAGTGCATAAACCAAAAGACTATTTATTGGAAGATTCTAACAATCTGTTAATCAAAGGATAAATGATAACATAACATTACCTTCAATTAAATATAGGCTATGGACCCGGAGCTGGAGTGCAACCTGGAGGAATTGGAGCAGGAGTAGCACCAGGGGGATTCGGAAATGGGGGTATGATTTACCTACTTTTCAAAGTTGCTTACAGAAGGAACAAATATTTAATCGTTTCATAAATTACTTTTGTGTTTCAATTTCTCTTCTGAAAAATATATAACAAGTACTGTAGCCGAGAAGAATACATTATTATATATTATTATTTATAATAATAATATAATAATTATTATTTATATTATATATTTTCTACATCTCAGTTATCAGTGATTGCTATTCCCCAAATAGGAAAATTTACAGTTTTCCCTACAGATATAGAAATGTGCTGCCTCTCGTGCATCTGCAATTGTCTTGTCACTTGACTGAACTGTACAGTTCAGCTGCACTGTACATTGCCATTTTTTACATAGAATGTTTCCCTCTTTAGAAATGTGAGGGTAGCACAGCCAGCACTCTCAGTAAGGAGAAGAGCACTTAGCATATTTTACTACATCATCAAATTTACTACATCCTCATTCTTTCTGTACCTAATTCTCAAATGATCCTCCTTCCATATGAAATTGATAAATAATGTCTCCTTATTTGCAGGAGGAATAGCATCTAAACCAGGTGAGTGCATAGACCAAAAGATTTTTGTAAGATTTTAAACAATCAGTCAAATAAGAGATACAGTATAACATAATATTACCTGCAATTAACCTTAGGTTATGGACCCGGAGCTGGTGTAGGGCCTGGGGCTGGAGTACAACCTGGAGGAAATGGAGCAGGAGTAGCACCAGGAGGATTCGGAAATGGGGGTATGGTTTACCAACTTTTAAAAGTTGCTTACAGAAGGAAAAAATATTTAATTGTTTCATAAATTACTTTTTTTTTCCAATTTCTCTTCTGAAAAAATATTTAACAAGTAATGTAGGTGAGAAAAATACAGTTTCTGGGATTCTGGTTATGTATGGAACAAGGCACAGACTGTACATAGTATCCAAAATGTATTTGGTGTAACTAGAATATATTTTCTACATCTCAGTTATTAGCAATTGCTATTCCCCTAATGGGAACATTTACAGTTTTCCCTGCAGATATAGAAATGTGCAGCCTCTGGTGCATCTGAAATTGCTTTGTCACTTGACTGAACTGTACAGTTCAGCTGCACTGCGCATTGCCATTTTGTACATAGAATGTTTCCCTCTTTAGAAGTGAGAGGGTAGCACAGCCAGCACTCTCAGTAAGGAGAAGAGCACTTAGCATATTTTACTACATCATTTTTTCTGTACTTACCTTTCCAATGAGCCTCCTTCCGTATAAAATTGATAAATGATATCTCTTTATTTGCAGGAGGCAAAGCAACTAAACCAGGTGAGTGATTACTGGAGGATTCTAAAAAATCAGTCAAATAAAAGATAAAGTATAACATAACATTACCTGCAATTAACCTTAGGTTATGGACCCGGAGCTGGTGTAGGGCCTGGGGCTGGAGTACAACCTGGAGGAAATGGAGCAGGAGTAGCACCAGGAGGATTCGGAAATGGGGGTATGTTTTACCAACTTTGGTTGCTTACAGAATCGAAAAATATTTAATCATTTCTCTTCTGAAAAATATTTAACAAGTACTATAGCTGAAATACAGTTTGTGGCATTCTGCTTATGTATGAAACAAGGCACAGACTATACATAGTATCCAAAATGTATTTGGTGTAACTAGAATATAATTTCTACATCTCAGTTATTAGCAATTGCTATTTCCCTAATGGGAAAATTTACAGTTTTCCCTGCAGATATAGAAATGTGCAGCCTCTGGTGCATTTGAAATTGATTTGTCACTTGATTGAACTGTACAGTTCAGCTGCACTGTGCATTGCCATTTTGTACATAGATTCTTAGAATGTTTCCCTCTTTAGAAGTGAGAGGGTAGCACAGCCAGCACTCTCAGTAAGGAGAAGAGCACTTAGCATATTTTAGTACATCATCAAATTTACTACATCATCATTCTTTCTGTACTTACCTTTCCAATGAGCCTCCTTCTGTATAAAATTGATAAATAATATCTCTTTATTTGCAGGAGGCAAAGCAACTAAACCAGGTGAGTGCATAGACCAAAAGATTACTGGAGGATTCTAACAAATCAGTCAAATAAAAGATAAAGTATAATATAACATTACCTGCAATTAACCTTAGGTTATGGACCCGGAGCTGGTGTAGGGCCTGGGGCTGGAGTACAACCTGGAGGAAATGGAGCAGGAGTGGCACCAGGGGGATTTGGAAATGGGGGTAAGTTTTACCAACTTTGGTTGCTTACAGAATCGAAAAAATATTTAATTAACTCATAAATTATTTTTTTTTTTAATCTCTCTTCTGAAAAATATTTAACAAGTACTGTAGCTGAAATACAGTTTGTGGCATTCTGCTTATGTATGAAACAAGGCACAGATTGTACATAGTATCCAAAATGTATTTGGTGTAACTAGAATATATTTTCTACATCTCAGTTATTAGCAATTGCTTTTCCCCTAATGGGAAAATGTACAGTTTTCCCTGCAGATATAGAAATGTGCAGCCTCTGGTGCATTTGAAATTGATTTGTCACTTGATTGAACTGTACAGTTCAGCTGCACTGTGCATTACCATTTTTTACATTGAATGTTTCCCTCTTTAAAAGTGGGAGGGTAGCACAGCCAGTACTCTCAGTAAGGAGAAGACACTTAGCATATTTTACTACATCATCAAACTTACTACATCATCATTTTTTCTGTACCTACTTCTCCAATGAGCCTCCTTCCGTATGAAATTGATAAATAATGTCTCTTTATTTGCAGGAGGCAAAGCACCTAAACCAGGTGAGTGCATAGACCAAAAGATTATTGAAAGATTCTAACCAATCAGTCAAATAAAAGAAAAAGTATAACATTACCTGCAATTAACCTTAGGTTATGGACCCGGAGCTGGTGTAGGCCCTGGGGCTGGAGTACAACCTGGAGGAAATGGAGCAGGAGTGGCACCGGGGGGAGTCAGAAATGGGGGTAAGATTTACCCACTTTTAAAAGTTCCAATTTGCAACTTTATATTGATAATTGTATATAATTTGCTATAGGAATAAATATGCAATTATTTCACAAATGACTTTGAGATCTTTCAATTCCTCTTCTGAAAAATATTTAGCAAGTATTGTAGCTGGAAAGAATACAGTTTCTGGCATTCTACTTATGTATGGAGCAAGGCACAGACTGTACATAGTATCCCTAATGTATTTGGAGTAACTAGAGCAGGAACGCCCATACTTTACTAATGTGAGGTCTACTTTAGTGATGATGTCCCATTATGATCTACATCCATAAAAGCATTGTTAGCATTCTGTTCCATGGACAATATTACTTACATATGATATTGATTTATGATAGAAGTTATATTACTATATTTAACAAACAATTATTTCTTATGTAACTTTAACATAAAAAATATCTGAACGAAAAACATGAAATAGTAGAGTGATTTAGGCAAAATGTTTGGTGACAGTGTCTTGAGATCTACAGCTCAAGAGCTAAAGGTCTACTGGCAGATCCCGATCTACCTTTTGGGCACCCTTGAAATAGAGTATCATTTCTACATCTTAGTTATCAATTGCTATTCCCCTAATGGAGAAATTGTATTATTTCACTAATTATTTAAAGGTTTTAAATGTCCTCTTCTGAAAAGCTAACACATGCCATAGCTGGGAAGAATATACTGTAGTATACTTCTGCAATGAGCCTCCTTCCGTATGAAATTGATAAATAATGTCTCTTTATTTGCAGGAGGCAAAGCAACTAAACCAGGTGAGTGTATAGACCAAAAGATTATTGAAAGATTCTAACAAATCAGTCAAATAAAAGATAAAGTATAATATAACATTACCTGTAATTAACCTTAGGTTATGGACCCGGAGCTGGTGTAGGCCCTGGGGCTGGAGTACATCCTGGTGGAAATGGAGCAGGAGTGGCACCAGGGGGAGTTGGAAATGGGGGTAAGATTTACCCACTTTTAAAAGTTGCAAACTTTTGCAACTTTACATTGATAAATATATATAATTTGCTTTAGGAATCAATATGAAATTATTTCACAAATTACTTTGAGACTTTTCAATTCCTCTTCTGAAAAATATTTAACAAGTCTTTTAGCTGGAAAGTTGACAGTTTCTGGCATTCTACTTATGTATGGAGTAAGGCACAGACTGTGTATAGTATCCCAAATGTATTTGGAGTAACTAGAGTATCATTTCTACATCTTAGTTATCAATTGCTATTCCCCTAATGAAGAAATTTTATTATTTCACTAATTATTTAAAGGTGTTAAATGTGCTCTTCTGAAAATCAGCTAACACATACCATAGCTGGGAAGAATATAGTTTCGAGCATTCTGCTTATGGGTAGCACAAGGAGCAGACTTTATATAGAATTCCGTCTGTATTACATATTACTAGAGTTATCTTGTATACATTTCACTGCTACTCTGTTCTGAGTGTTGTGTTAGATACAGTATCTTCCACAAGATGTCACTACTGGTGCATAGAGGGTGACACAGCCAGAATACTCAGAAAGAGGAACAGCACTTTGTATACTTTAAATATATCACATGACCACTCTTTCTGTACCTGCTTCTTCATCATAAACCAACCCCTATTCTGTATATATATCTACAGTGAGAAACCGATAATGTCTCTTTATTTCCAGGGTTGTATCCAGGAGCAGGAGGCAAACCACCCAAGCCAGGTGAGTGTACAAATAAAGATAACAATAGTTTTTCTGCCCTCCCACTCTTGGGGGCTGATTCACTAAGGGTCAAATATCGAGGGTTAATTAACCCTCGATATTCGACTAGGAACTAAAATCCTTCGACTTCGAATATCGAAGTCGAAGGATTTAGCGCAGATAGTACGATCAAACGATCGAAGGATTATTCCTTTGATCGAACGATTAAATCCTTTGAATCGAACGATTCGAAGGATTTCAATCCAACGAACGAAGGAATATCCTTTGATCAAAAAAGTTAGCCAAGCCTATGGGGACCTTCCCCATAGGCTAACATTGACTTTGGTAGCTTTTAGATGCCGAACTAGGGGGTCGAAGTTATTTTTAAAGAGACAGTACTTCGACTATCGAATGGTCGAATAGTCGAACGATTTTTACTTTGAATCCTTCTATTCAAAGTCGTAGTCGATGGTCGAAGTAGCCAAAAAAAAAACTTTGAAATTCGAAGTTTTTTTACTTCGAATCCTTCACTCGAAGTTAGTGAATCGGCCCCTTGGTCTTAGGTTTAGGATGATGCTAATGGAGCAACAGTCCAATATATTCAGATCGAGAATTCTAATACCTATATATGGTGTTGCTTTAAAATATTTGGATGGCAACAATGCTCCTTTACCAGACATACTTACAGTGTATAAAAGCCTTACATAGTTACAGTATTAGGCCTGTCCAGTTTTTGAAGTTTATGTGGCCAATTTGTAGGCTTTTCAATGTACCTAGATATTCTAAAGAACAGTAAATAATCAAATATGGCAGCATTCTACTGATATAATACAGCTAAACTTAAATCTAGACCTAATCTAAATCTTTTTTTCAGGTTATGGAAATGGTTTTGGAAATGGTTTAGGACTTGGTGCAGGTGGTCAAGGAGGTAGGTGAAATAAATAATGTGCCAAATCCCTGTTTATCCATAATAATTATGCCTTATAGTATACGCTATACAGTGGAACATCAATTTTACATCCCCTGATTTTAAGTTTTCCCTCATTTTACATAATTGTTTTGTGGTCCTACCTATATACAGTATTATGCATAATACATTTCCCTGATTTTACATTTTCCTGTATTTACCCCATTTTTTTCTGGTCCCCTGAAAAACGTAAACTGGGGGTTCTACTGTATATGTCTATTGTTTATGAGCAGACATGCTAGGATGCAGCCAGCTTATGTGTGGCTATAACACCCACCCTGATCACAAGTGAAAGGACCTAAAGTCCAGGAACAGGCTGACAATCACTGTTCTAGAGCACAGGGAATAATGTTTATAAATGATTGGAGGTCTGTGCCAGATTAATATTTATATTCCCTCGAAATGACCTGTACATTGTATGACAATTGAAATGCACCAGGCCCAGTATGAAATCTGTAATAGTTCAAAAGTTAAAGCAATTCATGTTCACCATTGATTAGGGCTAGAATGTAAATTAATAGCAAAAAACAAGGGGCATCCAGGCACCCTCAAGGGCGGCAAAAAAAACAGTATTAAAAAGTAGTTATTGTAGATTACATTAAGAAATAAATATCTCCAGTGACCCTTCGCATTTCATGACTCCCAGGACACTTTTTTTGCAGCCTTTGTGCTATTTTTTGAGTGCCTGCACGCCCATTGTTTTTTTGCTATTGGTTTATCTGCTGCCCAAGCTGAGGATCTTGGGCCAGTGCTCCTGTTATAGATGCTCCACAACCCAGGCAAAGCTTAATAACTCAAGTGGTACGGGGTTTCTGACTGACAAAAGCAGCACGAAAACCTTCTAGTTAAAGTTCTTTACTTCTTTTAGTTCTGCTTTAATACACTGAAACAAGGGGATGTCCACTAAAAAACAGTTCAAATGATATGTCATTGTAAGCAACTTTTAAATATACATTTAATTAAAAAGATTGGTTCTGCAGTTATTTGTTAAAGTAATTGCTACTAAATGTAGTATCTGTCTGTCCCTATCGATGCGCTGCACTTTTGGTCCTGACTGATAAATGTAGTAAAAGCCAGCTAATTTATAGATGTGAACTGACTTATTCATTGAGAGTCACGACCATGAGGGTTGTTTCTGTGTAGGTGCTGGACAGTTAAGGTGGCCATACTCATAAAAATCCACTCGTTGTCGATGTCGCCAAACTAGTGGATCTCCCCGATATGCCCACATTGAGGTGGGCGATCAGGATGATCCGATGGTGGGTCCTAGGGCCCAATGATCGGATCATAATTCAGGCAATACGGGTGGTGGGGACCGCATCAGCGAATAGACGCACCGCGATTCGACAGGGTTTTTAACCCTGTCCGATCGCATCTGGCCGCCTTTCGACCAGATATCAATCGGGGAAGCACATTGGATGGCCCCATACACAGGCCAATAAGCTGCTGACTCAGTCTGTCTGCAGCTTTTATTGGCCTGTGTATGGCCACCTTTAGGATATAAGCTGAGGCAGAACCCAGTGTGAGACCATCACCAAATTTATGAGTAATTCATTTTGCATTATGGCATTTCTTACATTTGTATTCTCTAATATGAAATCTATAAACATCCTAGAGCATGAGATGATTTATGAAGAGTGGTTGCACATAGCAACCAGACAGTTTTTACAACTTCTATTTTTCTAATTTCAGCTCAGAAACCATCTAATTCTTACTACAGAGGTAATTTAATAACCAATGATATATTCCTGCAGCCAGACTATTTGTGACAGACATACATCAATGTGTTTTGTGTTCAAAGACTGAGGCGCGAGTGTAGTACCAGTGGCATAACTATGGGGACAGCAGACCCTGTGGCTGCCCAGGAACCTACAGAGATACAGGGTAGCACCTGTGATTCCCCAGTTACAGTCCTCTCTCTATATTTACATTGCACCTTGATTCAGGGTCCAGGACCCATGGGTGGTGGTGATAATGGTGGTGTTTGAGGAACACTGGAACCATGGATGTGGGCCAAGATTTATAGTTTAGTCATCCCGTGGATCACATTGCATAGACCTAAAATGTCAACTGTGCAGGAAAAAGCCCCATCCTGCCAAAATGTTTATTCCATATATATATATATATATATATATATATATATATATATATATATATATATATATATATATATATATAAATATTAGCATGTTCGTTAAAATGTATTGTATTTCAAACATCAGTGCCTTATCCACAGCACCAATCACTCGCTAGGTCTGCTCTCTTGCAGCTTTTATAGAAAAGAAAGAAAGTTGTATTAGAAATAAAGCATCTGTACACCTTAATGCTAAATTATTATTTTTTCCAATTTCTTGTAGGTGGTGGCCAATGTGGCCAAGGAAAGTACTGTGGCAGACGGAGAAAATAAGCAGCCAAGAGCTACGAGTAACCTCATCAACTATGGTGCTACTGCATGGTGTGAATGTAAAAGGATTCAAGAATCCCCTCTGTATTTCCATCCCCACATTCCTTCCCCAGCCCTTATTTTGTCCATTTAGCACCCATCTCTCTGAACATGGAGTCAGGCAGCTACACATAATATAGGGAAGCCTGCAATCTGACACTTATATACATGCACACATAATACTATATATATATTACACATTCAGCAATGCAAGGCTGTGTAGTGTGTGCATGCCCATAGGCATGTACAACGCAATACACAGCATCTCCTAATGCCCAAAGAGGAGAATATACAGGAACATGCAAACTTGTACACTTTTGATAAACAAGAATATACTCAGACATTCACTAGAATGGACATGTATGCACTATAAATATACAGATTACACATACACAGTGGGGCTGGGAGGATAGGGCCAGTATTGTGTTTGCTTGTGACTGAGGCAGCAAGAGTAGATGGCTTGCCTATTTCAGGGGTAAGTGTTATACAGAGTGCAGAACCTCTTGGGAAGTAGCATTTTCAGTCTCCATTCTACCTTGTGACTAGTGATGGGCAAATATGACCCTTTTTGTCTACAGGCAACAAATTGTTTTTCACGTGCAACAACATTTTGTACTCATTGATAAGCAACTTTTTTGCGGCAAAACCTGGCAAAAAAATGCACTCATCACTACTTGGCCATAACACCAAAAAAAACTGAATGGAAATTGGGCATGTTGCTCCCCTAAGAGTTTCTCAAGTCACCAGTTCTGTTCCAGTACTGTTTCATTGCTGAGTGGACTGGTGGGTTATCAGCTCTGCCTATGTATATAACGTGAGACATGTGCCAGTATAAACCATTTGCATCCCAGTCAAAAAGCTCCCAACCTGCTTCATCCAAGAGAAGGAGCAGGAGGATTTTTATCCTTCCTCTCTGTCAGCACTTCCAACAAAGTGTAAAACGATTTAATCAGTTGTCTTCCTGCTCCTGCTTCATTCACCATCATGGCCCATGATTTTGTAACTTATATGTGGAATGATGCAATTTGCCTGCGACTGTACGAATCTGTATTATTTTTTATTATATTTGTATTAAAGCGTGTGACTTCTCTCTCTTCGATGGGGGAGGGTGAGAGAAGAATTTTCCAATGCATCATCTTGTTTTTTTTACATTTGCTATGAAAATAGGAACAATATCCTTAACTTTTTGTCTGCCACAAGACACAGACTGTTGCTGCTTTTACAGCTGTGCTATTCTCTGCTGGAATATTGAGACTGAAGGTGCTATCCTATTATTGTTAGCAGGACCAACGATTAAGAGTCGGGCCTTGTGGCAGTTAGAGGTGAGATGAGAATACAGAGTAAATGAGCCAAGAGTGGTGGGGCCAAGTGGTTATGTGCCATTTTTGCAATATATTCTATAGTAAAGTGAGACTTTGAGCAGAGTGCGGTCTCTCCCCCTCTTTCTCAGGCTGTCTTCCCACGCTCTTTCTTCTCTGCAGACCCTTCAGAACCCAAAGAAAGCACAGAAATATTCTGGAGACAATCCCCCTGCTGTATATGTGGGTGTGGAGTGTGTGATGCGTGAATCCCTAACTTACTGACCACCCTCTCAGTGTATACCCTGTGTTACCGCCTCCAATGAAGGAAAATTGATTAAAACCTTTTTTTTTTGTAAAGATAATACTGAAAAAAGTTATTAAAAAAGTAATTTTGCTTAAAATGAAATAAAGAAGTAAATCTTTTCAACGATATACTGTGTGATGTCTCTTTCTGCAGGGTGGTATTAATGGATGGGGCGGGAATGGGCGATCAGATGTTAGCAGGGGTAGAACTAAGGGTAGGCAAAGGAGGCACATGCTTAGGGCACAATACTAGTGGGTGCTGGGCATGTACCTCATTTTCCCAATGCAGCAGAGGGAGATTCAGAGTGCAGGGGAGTGCCCCTTGTCCAACATGTTCTAATCTGCCCTCTAGATATATAGTTTTCTGCCTTATATCGGTCGAGTAGGCCATTAGAAAGGTATAAGACACACACACAAGACAATAAACTGCCAACTTGGTCTAGATGGAATCAGTAGGCAGCTTAAATTGACCAGTGTATGGCCAACCTTAGTTATTCCCAAATCCCCACCTTAGAAAATATGTGACTGGAGTTTCTTATAAAAATCAAAAACGATGTATTAACTAGTGTCTAGTGCTCTAATATGTGGCTGCTTGTGTTTTTGGCAAATGCCAGCACAAAACAGGCTTTTCAGAAGTATTCAGTATTCAGTATTTTCAAAAGTATTTGTTAGTGTCAATATTCTCCATATTCACAAAAAAATTTTTGAATCAATGGGTGGAATTCACTAAGGTGGAAAGGATCATTTGAGTACAAATTGATTTTGTCTTTTCCAGAACTCAGATTTAAAAAAATGTTCATTCCATTTTGTGACTAGAACACTTTTATACGCTTTTTTTGTGTGAAATTGTCAATACTATACTACTCTATGAGTTTGAAGTGTTGGACAAATTGATCAGAAGAACTTCTGACAATCTGAAATTGGACTACGTTTGTATACATATAGGCAATGCTGGGTAATAAAGGAATATTAGAGTCGTTTTTTTACTGTTTTACTAACTTGGTCCTATATGGCTAATGCCATTTTTACTATTGGAGTAAGTGAAGTCGTTCTCTCTTGTTTGGGGAGCCAAGGCAATACTGCTGGGACTAACAGTTTAATCTGTTTTGCCTATATATGTGCCCACAATGGGAGGCTGGATGATAAAAATAAATAATGGGCATGATTTGAGCATTCAGCCCTCCCCTATATTTAGAGGCAAAAATAGTTTTTTGTGATAACTGTGCTCTCTTTTTAGCCCGTATAAATTTTATTTTTCTCTGCATAGAGGTCAATGTTTGCTGTGGGACTACTATTGGGAGAACTCAAACAAAATATAGCATTCTGGGTAGTAAAACCATTTTTACTGCATTTATTCTTCCATACCAGGAAGTCTGCAGCTTGGGCCATGGCGATAATAATTTAGTTCTTTCCAAAGATGAGGATAATTTGCTTGATATAAGCCTTCTTATGATGGATTATATTCACCCCTAGATAATGTATATATTTTGCTTTCCACTGAAAATAAAAATTAATCTGAAGTCATTTTAGATGTTCCTGTGATATTCCAAGAGGCAGGACTTCAGACTTCGCTTAGCCCAGCGAGTATTCCAAAATCATTTAGCATAGTAAACAAATGGGGCAAAGAAGATAATGGTTTAGTCAGGACCAATAACATATTGTGTGCAAACATAATTTGCTTATGGATTTGTGACCCTATATGGATACCCTGGTTATATTTGGATCCTGCCTTATCATTGCCACTAAAGGTTCCATCGCTAGTATAAATAATAAAGGACAACCCTGTCTAGTTCCCCTATGTAATGTTATATTTTTGAGGGGTATGGTACGGTTCCTGTATTACATGTATAAAATGTTCACCAAAGTTCAATTTCTGTAAAATATAATACAAATATTCCCAAGTGACTGTATCAAAGGCCTTGTGGATATTTAATGATAATATCAAGGCTAGGGTTTGTGAAATATTGAGGGCATATATTAATTGTAGTTTTAGTACATTCTAATGCAGTTCATGCCACAATTAAATTCACAACGAGTGTGGACCCTTGTGAGCGTTAACTATCTGGATGTACAGGTGACATTCACTGAGCATATAGGTACTGTTATCACAGACACAAAAAAAATATACCAACAGAAATAATATGTTGCGTAAGGACAGTTTTTATCCAGCAGAAGTCACTAAGAGGACCTTCTAAGCCAATTTATAAGAGCAAGGAGAATTTCATTGTCCGATGCCCTGTATGAGAAGCAAATGGATGAATTCATCAGTTCAGTTTGTTGAGAGGGGAGTATAGCAGAATACAGTTATAATTGCTCAAAATGGAAGTGAGTCAATTATAAAAAGGAAGATCTCCTGAAAGGTAAATATGGGAAACTGTTAGTGGAAAAAACTCTATTTAGTTGCAAAGAACATTTATTAAGTTGCAAAAAAGGTAATAAGAACATTTAGGAAATGGTTATGAAAAACCTTTCACTGCTTACCTTTCTGAGCACTGGAGCGAGGGGGCATCCAGGCTGCTGCCACCAGAGTAGAGTTTTCCAACTACGGATGCCACCTGACCTATATTTTAACGGCCTGGCGGGTAAAAAGGATGGGTGATCCCAATGTTATTAATAGGGGAAAAAAATAAATAAATAGGAAGGCCGGTATGTTTTTTTTCCAGAAAAGGTGGCAACCCTATTCCCAAATCCTGCCCCCTGTTCCATACTGCAAAAATACGTGTGTGTGTGGCTCCTCAGAATAATTACAATGCTGAATGGACTGTGCCAAGCAGTGTCAGACTGGCCCACAGGGATACCAGGAAAACTCCCGGTGGGCCCAGGTGTCAGTGGGCCTCTTTCTTCTAACCATTTTGGCCTATTTCTTGGTAATTTCTGTATTTATTTAAGAGGCTTAATAATGGAAGAATAGAGTATAATATGTAGAGATAAAAGACTAGGAGAATAAAGAGGTTGAGTGAGGAGAGGAGGAATAATAGTATGGAAAGTGGGCCCTCAGTGCATACCTCCCAAAATTTTGGAAGTAAAAAGAGGGACAAAAAATTTTTTCCTGCACGTAGCGCAGCAATTTTTTGACCACACCCCTTTCTGTGGCTACACCCCCTAATTACCATGTTTGTTTTACAAAGTTTGGCAGGTTATGAAAGTTTGAAAATATTTCTCCTTATCTAAACTGTGTTTTTGTGTCTCAAAATTGTTACAAAGTATCTTATTTGCACCTGTTAGCTGTTCTGGGCTCTCTGCTTAAAGCCAATTAAGTGAGAAACTTTGTTTCTTTTTCTGGCTGTTCAGTGCAGAGAAAAGAGGGACTTTCCAGTACAAATGAGGGACTGCGGGTTGAGCTGTCAAAAGAGGGACTGTCCCTCAGAAAAAGAGACAGTTGGGAGGTATGCTCAGTGTAAGGTTTTCTGGTGGGCCCCTAACGTCCCAGTACAGTGTTTGTGAATTCTGTGGGTGAGTAGCAACATGTACTGGATAAGGGCATGTGTAGAAGTGAGTCAGGAGTCACAACAATGTGACATTTTTGCACTGTAGCTTTTCCCAATGACACACACATACATCTTGCTATTCCTTTACTGCAACTTGGTGACACTGGCTCCTCCCACGTGGAGATGATGTAATGCTGGGGAGGGGGGAACTGTCACGTGCCTGGGTACCGATACGAACAGGTTTGATGCAAGCAGCAAATACATACAAATTGGGTTTCCCTCCCTGTCTCCAGAGCAACGTACTGAAACCCTGTGCTCTGTTTGCTGTGACATAATCTCCAACTGGATCCCTTGGCTGCTCACAGCTTTCCCAGGGAAACAGGATGCTTGTCCCGCCCCCTCCCATTCTGCTGGGTAGCACCAGTGTCTAGTGCTGGGTTTCCCATGCAGTCACACACAGGGAGAGTCAGGAGCAGGTATAACCCTGCCATTGTCTGGCATTACATGCTGACTGGATCCCGAGGGGCCACGGGAACTGGGAAGGGTACGCTGTTTGACACTATTAACGGGGCCTCTCGCACGTGCGGTGAATGAGGTTAATGTTACTGTGCTGCTCCTGGAGTGAGGAACACATGGGAGAGGAGGAGGGTGAGTTCTGCCTTTTGCTTCCTCTACAAAAATACCCATGCTGCATGGCTGATTAGCAGTCACATCGCCCCTGCCTCTGTGTGACCAATTGCCATCAATCCATGTGCATCAATCCATGTGCCATCAGTCCATGTGCCATCAATATATGTGCCATTGATCTATGTGCCATCACTCCATGTGCCATCAATATATGTGGCATCAGTCCACGTGTCATCAATCTATGTGCCATCAATCTATGTGCCATCAGTACATGTGCCATCACTCCATGTGCCATCAATCTATGTGCCATCAATCTATGTGCCATCACTCCATGTGCCATCAATCTATGTGCCATCAATCCATGTGCCATCAATCTATGTGCCATCAGTACATGTGCCATCAGTCTGGCAGCTGCATGTTTGCTGCTACTCTTGCTGAGACCCTGGAAAAGGCATGTGATGCTGTACATGTTTTATGATGCACAGTGTTTGGAGATGCTAAAGGGACCCTGATGCTACAGATTGGTGGTGTTAGTGCTACAGCATGTGCAGCTGGAGGGCCAGGCATCCTTGTATTCAATGACTGAATATATTGAATGCTTGTATTGACCTGTGAGCAGTGCACAAGAAAAAGACACAGGGCCATTTAATGCAGTAGGGGTTGTCAGGTTGATTAATTTACCCTTAATTTTTTGTGTGTGTTTTTTACAATAAAATGTCGGGGGGATGACAATGCATTGGACAAATGTTTCAAAAAGGCAGTGTGGGTGCTGATATTATTGGTCTACTTGGGCTTTCACATCCACCAGCATGTGCTATGATTAAAGAGAGATGATGGGTGAAGCTAAGGTTTGTATGGGCTCCTGAAAGCCTCTAAAAATCCCATAGGAATAAATAGAAAGTGGATGAGTTTTTCTGTGGGGAGCTATAATTTCACACTTTGATACCTCTCCCCCTAGTATGGAAACACAGTCTTTGTCTGTCAGGCAATTTATTTATTACAAACTGATATGTTACATGGGGATTTACATAGATTATTCATCATTCACGTCACCCAGTGGAGTTTACAATCTAAGGTTCCTAACTCATGTGTACATACGCCAGTTTCATCAGACGGCAATTAACCAGCCTGAAGGTTTTTGGCTGTGGGATGAAACTAGAGCACCCGAAGGAAATCCACGCAGACAGGAATATTCTGCACAGATGGCTAGAAGCTTTGGTTTAGCAACAGAAGGAGGACTAGCTGGTCTTTTCTGCATTATATGGTCTAGGTGTACTGGATTTTTATATGGCACAGCATGTGAACAAGGTGAACATCAATGCAGTGGGTGTTGGTTATAGTATACACCTCTGCCCTAATAAAGCACTATAAATGTAACCCATCTTTGTCAGGTAATATATCAGGAAGAGCGCATACCTGCACATTAAAGCTTGAAATACTGTATACATTTTAGTTCTCTGTTATGAGGAAAAAAGAATAAGTATTCAAGGTGACCTAGACCTAACAGAGTTGTATATGGGAATCAATGGTAAGACATGCAGTACAGAATAACTTTAAATTACTGCAACGTTTGTTCCTCCTGTATTAATGGCACGACGGGCTGGTTTGGGTGCTTTTTTAAGTCGCCAATAAATGCAGTGCTAAAGCACCCAAAATAAGCCTTTGCAGATCTAGATAGCACTTGCCTGACAAGCACTCATACCAGCTCTTGTCAGGTGATAAAAAATGCACTCTTATGCTTTTTTGGGGGCAACTGTCAACTGACAAGTTGGTAGTTAGCTTGTTCGATTATTGCAGTGTAATCTACAGAGGTTTCATGTTGCACCATGTTTCTTGCCCTGTGTGCCATTACTGTAAAAGTGTACACTGCTGCATGTGCAATTGTGATATATAAACAAACATACACATTCAAAAGCTGTTTTTTGTAAGTAAACCAGGTAACATTTTATATATTGATTATGAGCACAGAAGGTGCACTGCACAGTACATACTGTGGAGGACAGAAATGAGAATGTAGATGTATACAGTGGGTGCTGGTTCAGCAAACGGTAATACTGTATACGCAGGGAGAGAAGGATTCATTATAAAGAGGCAGCAGAGTGTTTGATTCCCTACAGCACAATATGTGGCATATGTATTAGATGCTAAATTGTAGGACTTGTTGGAAAGATTTTGGTATATGCAAGTGCTGGTTTGGGCAAGAAGGTTTCTGATGATACATGCATATGTTATTAATGGGAAAATGAAGGATGTGTTACGGTAGCTGGGATGATAGTATGGAATGTTTATTATTGTAGGCAGTTTCAAATGCTAATAACGTACTGCTTACTAATTACTAGAAACTGCTGGTTTAGTATGCACAGTGGCTGCTGATAGTTGCTGAGTCTGTACAGTGACTATTACTAGTTTTGCAAAAGTAGCTGCTCATATTTACCCAATGAATGCCTGGGCAAACTATCCACTTGGTCTGCTAATATTTGCTAGGATGGTGCACACAAATAGATGATACGCTTCTTGCTGTGAACACGGATTGCTGATTGTTGCTGGCGTGCTGTGTACACTAACTGCAAGTATTTGTTGGGATGTTATGTACACTGTTCTTAGCATGCTGGGTACACTGACTGCTGATAGTTGCTGGGATGTTGGGTATACTGACTGCTGATTCATACTTTCCAACTGTCCCTTTTTCTGCAAGAAAGTCCTGATTTTGTTAGCTGAGCCCGCAGTCCCTGTTTCTTACTCAAATGCCCCCCATTTCCCTTTGATCTTCTGCACTGATAAGATTCAATGTTTCTGAAACTTAATTAAATTAGAGACTTTTAGTAGAGAGCCCAAACTACTCAGCACCTGCATTTAGATACAATTGTAACTAGAAAGATAAGCAGGCCTCTTGGAAGAACTTGTAACTTAAAAAGCAATTTCACTTTCATTACCGAAATCTTAACAATATGAACTCCCAGAAATGTCTTCAAACTTTCCATAATCTGCCAAATTTTGTAAAATGAACATGGTATTTAGGGGTGTGGCTATAAAATGGGGGTGGTCAAAATTTTTCACCACAACTTCTTGTCCCTCTTTCCATTTTTCAAATGTTGGGAGGTATGCTGATTATTGCAGACTGCTGATAGTTTCTGGGATGCCGGGTACTGCATTTTTTTGGGGACATTGGTCAACTTAGCAATATTTTGTGGCCCCAATTATTAAGGTGATTACTTATACTGAAACATTTTTACTTTTTGAGTCCTTCCTTTTCGGAAAGTCATTTCTTGTGGATATAAACCCAAAAATGAATGACAGATCTTGTATTGTAATGACAAAACAGCTTTCCAAAATACATTAATTCCCCTCCTGGCTGATTCAAAGTAAATCATAATGCAATAAGCAATGCAGGGCTAATTCCCACTTCTGCATGCTTTGCTGTGGTGATTTTCCTTTTTTTCCAAGTTTAGTTGGAAAGGCTGCTAATCCCTACCTAAGCCAGCATCAACATTAGGTTTATGAGTAGCCAGGGCTAACCGGTAATGCTCTACAAGTTTTTCCAATATGACTTGAGAGAGTCAAGCAAAGCGAGCTTGATGGTCTCTGTGCATGTGCACTGAAATAGGTTTTAAGTGTGCAGGCAAGGTGTGAAAATGTAAATAAAGATGCATTTTTTGTTCATGATTCCAATCCACTTCCCAGCCATGTAAACCTACAAGGGTCTATCTCATTGCAAGCTTTCTCCCAATTCCCCATATAAATAATATAACAACAAGGGGCACATTTACTAAGGGTCGAATTTGTAGAAATTCGATAGTCAAAGTTTTTTTTTTGATTAAATTTAGCCGTTTTCGAATCAAACGATTTAATCTATGACCCTGGGCTGGTGCAGTTTTCTACTGATAGGAGCACCGGCATGGAGTTTCAGGTAAGTCAATACAATCACTTGGGGTTGCCTAACATTTGGCACCCCCAAGTGCACAAAGCCTTTCCTTCTACTTTAAGTTTAATTGCAGACATGGCTAATCCTGCGCCAAATGAGAAATGCCTGTGACTGCCCCAAGCTGCACCTGCATTCTGCCCCCCCCACTTTGGGAAAGAGGATTGTGATTAAACACATTAGGCAGGACCCCCACTGGGCTCTCTATAATACTGGAAGCCCCCCTGCAGCTACTACTGTATCTGTCTCTTTTATTGCACTAAATAGGTGGCAGTGAGTGAGGGAGGTGTGTGGGACTTTCCCAACTTTACATACAGATTCTGTGCCATCTGTGCTCCGCTGGGTTCCCAAAGCAATTCCCTGCAATGTGTGAAAACATATAGTATAAGCCTGCAAGAATAATAATAGCTCTGTTACACTGTGCCGATAAAAACAGAAATTTACAAAACAATAATTGTTAATGCTTACAATATCTGTCATTTCTACAAAATCAGAATTCAGGAATATCTTCCTATGTATTAATGTTGTTTGAAAAGAGTAGTATCCTTATAGGACAAATGCCACTAGCTATACCCTGTGTTTTATAAAATGACATAAAGTAGAATAAAAGCATTGTGATTTTGTTTGCTCTGCTTTTTTTTATTTTTTTTATCTCCTACTTCTTTAATTAAAGCTGGCCTCACATTTTCACTAAATGGAGTATTTTGGTGCAGTTGTCAACACAACTGTCTGTGTGCATAGCCTGAAAAGGACCAGTTTGGACAACAAACCTATGGCATAGTTACACTAAATGTGTTTGGTTTTGGGTAAGGGCACAGCACATGGGGAGATTCGGGGAGATTTAGTCGTCTAGATCGGGGAGATTGTCGCCCAGAAGAATCGGTGATTAGACGCAGTGACTAAATCTCCACGAATCTCCCAGTGTGATTTTACCCTTCTGAAACAGTTACAAGACTCACCAAAAAGCTAATTTTAACTCATTTGATCCATGTCTTCAGACATGACCATTATGTCCCCTAAGGTTATCATCAGAATCATCAGAATCCTCAAAAAAAACCCTGAGATTTGTCTATTACAGAAGAGGTTGCTACGGGGCAAATTATTAAATTCTGATGCACAATTTACTCGTTTCTGAGCTCTAATGTAATGTAAATCTGAAGAAATTACTAATTAGGCTTGTATTGTGGATTATATTGTATATAGTATGTACACTGTATATTGTGTATTTCTGGTTTAATGAAATATTGACATTAAAAGAATTCAGTAGCATATGGTGCCATTTAGAAAGTTGAACTCTTTAGTATTCAAGCCAGTCACAAGCAAAGACTATTTGTACTAAACTATAATATTATTGTCATATACAGAAGTGAGTTATTAGCTTGGTGGGCATCATTAGTACAGAGTAGCCCACCATTAGGCTCAAATCAACAGTGTATCTTTAAAAAGCAGCATCCTGCTCATGGAAGAGATCATTACATTACAGAACCTTTTCCATGAATGAATGAATGCACAGCTGGGGGATACGAGAGTGCCTGTCCCCTGGATATAGCGTCTGAAATAACGGCCACTAAATATAATGTCATACCATAACCATAAAAGCTGCTTATTGTCCTTCGTCCTTTGAATAATTGTATGGATTAATTCAAGTTCAGTGAGTGGTCATTACATTAATGTATATTGATTGTAGCCTTAAAGGGTGTCAGTGACCAGCATATATCTGGAACCTTGCATGCCTGAAATCAAAGTGAAAACACATTAGTCTCTAAATCTGTTAGGGCCAAGACCCCATTTAAATATCATTATTATAGGAAAACTATACCCCGAACAATTTATGTCTCTATAAAAAGATATTGCATAAAACAGCTCATAGGTAAAACCCTGCTTCATGTAAATAAACCATTTTCATAATAATATACTTTTTAGTAGTATGTGCCATTGGGTAATCCTAAATAGTAAATTGCCATTTTAAAAAATAAGGGCCGCCCCCTGGGATCCTACGATTCACACAAACAAACCATACATGTTAGGTCACATGAGCCAATTAACAGACAGAGTTCTGTCTTGCTCCCACACTTCTTCCTGTTACAGTTAGAGCTGCAGTATTTCTGGTCAGGGGATCTCTGAGACAGCACACAGACCATCACAAAATGGTGGTACAAGGCAAGAGATGTAAAAAGGCAATATTTATTTAAATATATTTACCAGTTTGGTAAGATTCTTTAACATGCCACTTAATTTGATATAAATGATCTGTTGCTCAAGTATTCATTTTGGGGGTATAGTTTTCCTATAAGAGCTGAAACTCAGGACTCACAGGGTTAAAAATATTAAAAATATTGCTTAATTAAAAACAATTTGCACTCACATTATTTTCGTGTAATCAGTCGCCTTCCTCAGGAGGCTGGTAGCCCAGCGAAACGTGCTAGGCGAGGGAGAAGTCGCTATAGGGCTGCAAAGAAACGCCACAAGGTGGACCTTGAAAAAGCCGGCCGGACCACCACCTGGAACAATAGAGCACCCGATATTGGACTTTATGCAACTGATTACACAAACATAATGTGAGTGCAAATTGTTTTTAATTAAGGAATATTATTAATAAAACAGTATTATACTATTGGGATTCTCGTTTCCATGCTGGAGTAAGAAGATAGGTATGCAGCTGGTGGGAGACCTATGTGAGGATTCACAATATTATGCTGTACCAAACCATCGGTTTGTAAGTAGGCACTTTGGCCATTTGGTGGAGGTGTTTACTGGACTCCAAGCATAAAGAAATCGTATTCACCAACACGACTGTAAAACTTTGATTCAACTACTGGTGTCTTTATAAAGGTGTAAAGTAAGCACCCTTACATTAACCTTTGCAAGCACTGAGTGATGCCATCATAATTGAACATAGTACACCATATTCCAGTTCCAAATTTCTGATGCCTGATGGGAAATAAACTGCTTTTTTAACTTCACCGCTACCTGCTGATTTGTAGAGTGCACGCCGAAAGGTTCTATATTGGCTGTGACAAGATACAATTGTAACTATTTAAGATAAGCAGGTCTCTTGGGAAATCCGTGACTCACAGTTTAAAGGGCAATTCCAGCTACATTAGCTATAACACATAAAACATGGCCCTAAAACTCCCAGAAATGTTTTCAAACTTTCATAACCTGTCCAATTTATAAAATGGACATGGTAATTCTGGGGTGTGGTCATAAATGGGTATGGTCAATAAAAATTTCCCTGTGCTGCGTGCACCTAATATTTATGTCCCTATAACAAACAAGGGAAAGTTGTGCTCACCACTATTTTTTAAAACCATTAGGCGGGGTTGCAATGAGGGTGTGACCACAAAATACATATAGTCAAATACAAGAGTCCTCTGCACTCAACCCATTATCAATATATTTAAGACAGAGACATTTTGTGCATACTGCTACTGAAAAATGCCTTACCCTTTAAACAAAACAGGGATTGTTTGTCCATATATTGCAATATATTTAAGCTGGCCAACTACGTCAAAGTCATCCCATATCTGGCCAGTCCTATGCTCAATTTTGTCTGATTCATTAAGAATTCTATTGCTTCATTATACATTTTACAAAGGGACTAGGTTTTACCTGCAACTTACTTGCTGCTTTCAAAGTAAACCCCCATACTTGGCTGCCCTTTTATTAGACACCAGTGGGATCACCTGACTATAGCTGGGAAGGGTGGGAGCTACAACATGGAGCTGGTCACTGCTCCTGTATGACTATAACAAACAAGGGAAAGTTGTGCTCACCACTATTTTTTAAAACCATTAGGCGGGGGTGCAATGAGGGTGTGACCACAAAATACATATAGTCAAATACAAGAGTCCTCTGCACTCAACCCATTATCAATATATTTAAGACAGAGACATTTTGTGCATACTGCTACTGAAAAATGCCTTACCCTTTAAACATCAAATGTCAAAATAGACTTTGGCATTTCAAATACACAGAGGCCAAAACAGCCCCCCCATCAGCCCAATACATAGTGACTGTCTATGGCATCATACAGCATGGCCATTTGCCAGAATCCACAGATTAACAGGCAGCAACCCTACTTACTTGATTATATATCCTGACCTTGCAGTAGGTCTTTTCTGTAATTTTTAGATGCATTTCAAACACAAACCCAGCATCTTTATTGCCCTTAATATATTTCATTTGCTGAAGCTGAAACAAAAGGTCCTCTAATCTCAGCCAATGACCTTGTGCCTTCAATGACATTCCTGGGCTGATGGTTTAAACAAAATGTTCCTTGTCTTTTGGCCTAGAGAATAACTACATATCGGTTTATTTGTGTAATGTTTGTTGCCAGTTTTACACATAAACAGATTCAGCTGTAATTTCCTTCTCTATTTTTAAATAAAGATTAAGCAGCCAAAATTAAACTAAAATTTGTCGAGGGGCATTGAACTAGATATTCCACTGTCCTTGCAGATTTATTCAACCATTATTATATCTGTCTCATTATTAAAGTGTTTTTTTTTTTGTTTCCTAGGCAATGGACTGCCGTTGTGTGCCAGTTGTGGACAGAGTATTTATGATGGGTGTTATTTGCAGGCATTGGCATTGGACTGGCACTCTGATTGCTTCAGGTATGTCTGGATATGAGTATACTGTTTCAGGGCCTGAATATTGTTATTTTTACTTTTCATATTAATTTTGAATGACTGCTGCTATACATTACAGGCAGTCCCATTCACTAAATATACATTGATTTCCCTGCACAACAGGAAATGTAATCGAATAAAGAAGATCACACACACATTGATATTTGAAGTAGGGATGCACTGAATCCAGGATTCGGTTCGGGATTTGGCCAGGATTCGGTCTTTTTCAGCAGGATTTGGATATAGATGAATACTTCTGAATACTAAAGTGCATGCACAAGTCACATGACTGAGGCAGCTGGGAAACTGGCAAAATGTCTAGCCCCATGTCAGATTTCAAAATTAAATATAAAAAAATCTGTTTGCTCTTTTGAGAAATGGATTTCAGTGTAGAATTCTGCTGGAGCAGCACTATTAACTGATGTGTTTTGGAAAAAACATGTTTTTCCCTGACAGTGTCCCTTTAATCAACAAGGAGTTAGATTACGAACCAGCAATAACTGCCTGTTATATTGTGCTTGCAAATCTCAAGGTTGCAAGGGTCCCCTGCCAGCTTCATATTAAACAGAAATATACAGATGATGCAGCATTTTAGAATACAGAGATGCTGTGGTTTTAATCCCTACAAATATAATACAGGATTCACATGCCAATTCTAGAGATTTCATCAGGCAGCAATAATTATTGCATTTTGTGCATCAGGATCATAACAGCTACAATGACTATATTTTTAGCCCTGCATATGACTCATTAATAATAATATACAATGATAAACTGGTTTCAGGACTGGCTGCCAGTTTCAGCACAGTCTGGAAAATTGTATGTAGCGGTGCCACATGGCCAGTACTGGCCTAGATGGTGATAATGTTGATTTGTTCCAGTATAACAAAGTGAAAAAAAAAGGCCGATGCTTTTGTCTAGAAAAGGTCCTAATCATCTGATATACATTAAATATCTGGTCAGAGTAATGACTGGGTCAGTGACCCTTTTAACCAGAAATCAATCTAATTCTGATGTTATAAGAGTAATGTAATGGAAAAAACTCAAGTTTGACCATCTATAATAAACCAAAACAACCCATCATGTTTGTTTTTGAATAGCTGACCAGTGAATGTTACCTGCCAATTGGTTGCCATGGGTTATTAGACAAGTAGCAAACTAAAGACCACTTATTAGACTTATTAAATTACCCTCTATTTTTATGTTTTCTAATAATCAGAGACGTAACTAGAGGGGGGCGGGCCCTGGCGCGGGACGTGCGGGCGGGATCCGCCCTCCCTCCGTACGGCCGGAAATGGCCGCATTAGAACAGAGGGGCGCGAGCTGCCGGGGGGCCCTGAGGGTAGTTATGCTCCCCCGGTAGTTACGCCACTGCTAATAATGTTTTTAATTTCCCAACCTCTCTGTCAGTCAAACCATGTCTGGTTGTTGGGCTTAGTGCGACACATTGGAGGTCTGCAGAAGAAGTTATGAGCAGACTCTTATGATATATAATATTCAAGACGCAGAATAATCAGAATTATTTTTAAAGAACACATTGAAGGAAAAATTAATGTAAATACTATTTAATTTTTTTTAAGCTGTATAGTAACATAATAGAAAGGGCGGGTTTTCTCCTGTTGGAGACTGACTAAATATAATTGGGTTGCAAAATATCTTCTGGCTGGGCGTTTCAGGGCTACAAGTTAGGAAATGTACAATATTATGAAAGCCTGGAAAGTATTAACACACTAATTGTGGTATGTTTTGCTATGTCACAAGACTTACAGTAAACAACACATGTGATGGTATATTTAAAGTTTGCCCCAGTACTGTGACTAAAACCAATCAATTGTTAGCTTTTATTATTCTAACTGCACGTACCCCGTAAAAGAAAGCTGTTCATTGGTTGCTGTGAGTATGAAAGGCGTATGTTGAATCTGGAGATTTGTCGGTATTGACCAGCAACAAATAAATGTTTGCATTGGTTTCCCTTTTCTTCCCATTTGGAATCACCATACCTGTATCTGTTATATTTACTGATTAATTCACAGGCCTTTCCAAGAAGCAACAGTATACTATCTCTTGAATTACATGATTGCCTCTGTAGCTTGCAAAAAGGGAACATTTTTGTGCTCCTTTTAGTAAAGTGACAGCCAACTTTTAAAGTAAAAAAGTCTGAGCGATAAAAATACATCTCAGTGAGATCTATTTCTTCGTTTTTTTTGTGACTAAGGATGCACAGAATCCTGGATTCAGTTCGTTATTCAGCCAGGATTTTGACTTTTTCAGCAGGATTCGGATTTGTCCGAATCCTCAAGCCTGTCTGAATCTGAAACCTTAAAATCATATGACTTTTTATCACACAAACCAGAAATTAGAGACATTTTTAACCATAGACTGCCAGCACGGTTCTCTTTCACCATTCCTGTCCATAATTTGCATATGCAAATTACGATTTGGTTCGGTATTCGGCTGAATCTTTCACAAATGATTTGGATGATTTAGGATTTGGATGAATCCCAAAATAGTGGATTCAATGCATCCCTAATTGTGACAGCCTATGTCTTTTGGTGGTTAAGACACTCAATTACATTTTAAATTTCCAGAGTACATGTAAACCTGTTCCAGGCAATTCACACTCCCATTCTAGTGGAAACCACTGCTGTGTAAATGGTTAATACCAGATAATATTCAAAGCAGGACGTTTACTTAAAGAAGGACTTCCCTTTTCCACTTAATTAATCTTTCCTGTACTACCGTGGGATCCGTGATTGTAGTAATTACTTCCAACACAATGGCTCCAAAGTTGCTTAATAGCATGAGTTCACTAGAAAAAATCTTCCAAAGCATATTATTGGTTAAAAATGAGCTAAAACTAGAAATGTTCACTTCTGGTCATAAATGTAAGCAACCTGAGGCACAGAGAAAATAGCCTTGGACAAGTGCCATGGATTTAAGGCCTAGGTTTTAGGCCCATTGGCCTACAGAGTGGCTACTACTTCCATGAAATTCAGTAGAACCCACATTTTACGTTTTTCAGGGAAACAGAAAAAATGGTGTTAAAATGTAAAATCAATTAAATGTATTATGCATAATATATACTGTAGGTGGGACCACAAAAGACAACATAAAATGAGGGAAAACTAGTGGACGAAAAATTGAGGTTTCAATGTATGGTAATCATACTGCAGACATGAATGCAAACAAGGGTTTGGTCACTAAATAATACAAATGTTTATTTTGAATAAAGTTATTTTAAAACATGAAAAAGATTTTTAGAGTGAGTTTATAATGTTTATAATTTTGCAAAATGCTTGAGAACTGTAGGTACAGTAGAAGCCTGATTTTACTCTTGTCAGGTGAACATGTCAAAACAGATTAAGGAAACCAAAAAATTCAGAAAGAGTAAACACAGCTTGCCTGTGTGGGACTCAAAAAAAGGCATTAGCATGGAAAATGTAAAATTGAGGTTCTACTGTAATTAAAATAGAAAACTCTTATTGTATACACAAACTTGTGTGCCACTGACTCCTTCTTTCATTCCAGTATGCTGGAGCTATCTATATTATGGGTTTGCTTGTCTTATTATGCTTTTAAGGCTTGGCCACCTGATCTGAATGTCCATTAGACACTGATGGTTGATCACAGGGAAAGCTGAACAAAAAGCTATATAACTTAAAAACCATGAAAAGGATGAAGACCCATGAAAAGGTGTCACGAACGCCGCCCAGAGCAGTTCCAGGCGGCGCATCCGCCCATGGTCGCCACGTGGGCAGCAGCGCCGGCGCAAACACGCCAGCGCATCAATGTCGGCATGGCGCCAAATTCAAACTTAAAAGCGCAACCAAGATGCCAGAATGGCGCCCAAGTATAGTATTCATTTACTGTTTTTATCCTGGGTCCCCTGTAAACAGTTATTAGACTGTTTCTTGTTCCTGATTGTTGCCTGACCCCTTGCCTGGACTTTGGATCGTCCTTATTATCTGCCTGCCCTTGAACTCTTGCCTAGACTTAGATTATCTGTTTGATTAACCCTTTGGACAGCGCAACTTTTGATCCCTCAGAGGGCTTCCTCCTTGATCCTGACAACCTCCCTGGTGGGAGCTCGCGGCTCCCTGACAAAAGGTGAACTACCCATTTAATTTGTAATGGAATGAGATCATACAATCTTACAAACAAGGGTTGCAGAGTAAAAAAAATAGGATTACATGGCCCTATTATCAATAGCTAACAATTTAAAAGGTAAGGGTACATTTGAAACAAGGAATATGAAAACAATTGGTGATTTGTAAAAAGTTGATGTCTGATCAATCAAGAAACATGAATATGATTCCATAAACAGGTGGGTCTTTAATGAGCATTTGGAAGGAAGGGGAGAATCTTGATAGCTCGAGGCAGAGAGTTCAATAGACAGGCAGAAGACCAAGAGAAGTCTTGCATTCGGGAATGGGATAACGTGATGAAAGGGAAAAAGAGGCGAAAGTCAGAACAGAGTGTAGGTGTAAAAAAATATATTTTAAGAATAAAGCGGAGATATTGGGAGGGGATTCATTTTTAAAGGCCTTGCATGTGAGTGTTGCTAATATGAATTTGATTTCAAAGGGTTTGCGAGCCAGTGAAGGGATATGCATAAGGGGAATGGCAGATGTGGAATTCTGTTTGAAAGAGATTGAGTTTCAGGTAGCGCTGTGACAGAGGAACTAGTAGTAAGGCACTCTGTAACTTGGGAAAGTAGAAGACAAAGGAAGCACATGTACAATTGTGGTGTATCAAAATAACTCCAATGTGTATTTATTGTGGAGAACAACCATGCGTTTCGAGGGCTTCACACCCTTTTTGTCAGTGGTAACACTCACACATACCCCCCAAGCCGTAATTATTAAATACAATCAAAACTCCAATAAAAGAGTTTTTGATGTGTGATGCTATGCACAACTGTGCGTCTGACAATGCTGCTTCTCATTGGCTGAGTTCATGCGGTTGCCATCTTGCCAACCAGTTAAGGAGGAGTCCATGCCATTCTACAAGAGGTCAGGAGAGAGGTCAGGAGTAGACTGACTAGAGTGAGAACAGCAAAGAGCCTAAGAGAGAGCCTTAAGGAACTCCAACAGAAAGAGAGAATGAGGTGGAGGTAGAGTTAGAGAAAGCAAGTATAAAATAATGATCCGAAAGATAAGATTTGAACCATAAAAGAGCAGTGTCACATATGCCTGCTCAGTACAAACTGTAATGGCAGTAATTAGTGCTTGTTTGTATAAACTTGTTTATATACAGTATACTAGCAGAAACTCAAAGGTTAAATAGGTGAGTAAGTGCAGGACTGAGTGAATCAGAAATTAGGTGAAGGAGGTATTGTGAGAAAGTATGGGGTCAAGGGAGCAGGTTGTGGGGTTGGAGCAGACCAGAAGTTTGCTGCTTCCTCTAAAGTTGCAGGGGTAAAAGAGAGTAAAGTATATGTGACTTCTGCAAGTAAATCTGAGATTATCTGAGATAATCTGTCATCAAATGATATGCTAATGTGGCCAATTTTGTCCTTAACGAAATGAACAAGGTCTTGAGCAGTGTTTTAGTAATGAAGTTAAATGTGGCAAAACCATTGTTGTGGTTTAGAGAATAGAACTGAGATTAAAGAAGAGAAGTACGGTTGTTTAGCTACTGATAGAGCTTGATTTTATAGGAGAGCATGAATTTAAAGATGATGAATTCAGTTTATAACTTTCTCCACTGATATTCAGATGATCTTCTGAATTACCGAGTTGAGTTAGAATGCCAAGTTTGGTACTGTACAAGGGTGATGGTAGAAACAAGGGTGTTGAGAGCTGAGCTAAATGTACATCATTGTAGAGAATAGTTGCTATATTCAGACATAAAATGTTGTTAATATGAGAGGCATGATTTGTTGCTACTGCTGATAGTTGTTGTGGGTCAAACATGTTAACATTTTTGTAAGTGTGGTTGGAGAGAGATGGGTAGAACAATAGAAAGTGTTAACTGAAAGGAAAGTAAATAATGGTCATATAGGTTGAAAGCTTTACAGGTCAGGAACCTCCTTTCTATAAGTATTTAATCACTAAACACTTAAATCTCAAACATAATTGTGTATATTTTTTAATGTAATCCTTGAAATGTGCAGCAGCTTGCCCAAGAAACTTGCTCATAGAGGCTTACAATCTAGCAGCTAGAGAGCAGAGCGATGTACGTTAATGTTATGTGTGTGAGTAATAAGGAAGCTCGGCATGAGCTAATGATTGTATTAGTAGGACAGCTGTGTGCTAAGCGCTTCCTGTTCCTTTTTATTACTAAGGAGGGTGGGCTGGGGAAGCAGAACAGACAGTCCGAGAGGTCAGACAGCTGTGGGAACTCAATGGGAAATGGAGCAGAAACAGCAGCCTGGGAAGGGACAGTAAGTAAATACAATAATTTCTATGCCACTTGCAACAATATTCTCTTATTTGAACCCACATATCCTGATACTCTGCAAAAAGACATAAGTTATATTATATATTGAACATTGAGACTAAATCCATAAGTTCTAGGAGTTTCAATACACGATTGGAATGAGCTCCCTGTCCCAAAGAACTTGCAATCTATAAGAAGAATCTATAAGCACTTTGTAACTTCCGTTATCATATTTGTGCAAAAGTTTCCATGTCTCTGCAATTCTTCAATTTCATCCACACATTCTGAATTTTTCTATATGGGACAGGGAAAAATGTGGGGAGGAGTAAAGAATACACCCATTAGCTGAGTGAAAGATGAAGGTTTAAAGGGGAAACTACAACCCAAAACAAAAAGTCAAAAAAATATTACCCCCTGCAAATGTAATTTATAGGGCTGCTGTACAGTAATAATTAACGGTCACTAGCTGAGAGGCTGCAATCTGATCCATAGTGATCCATAGTGCCAAATTATTAGTGCAGTGCACCACAGAAAGTGGCTTCCGCAGATACCCAGGGACCAGCTGTGCCTACTCAACATCCCATGGATAAATGCAGTCATAGCATGTTAAGACAGCACACTGTGGAGCAAGCACAAAATGCAGCACACATATATTGAGCACTTTTTTTTAACACATTGTGCTTTAATTTGTGTTAATCTCTTTTAACCCCTTGGCTCAGTGGGTAGCTTTTCTGCCTATTTGGGCACTGTCTGTTTTTATGTTTTCCCGATGTCTGACTGTTTTTCTCCCATGCATCAAATACATACAAGCAAGTTTACTCGCTCATGACCATGAAAACATCTCTGTAGTTAACCTTACCCATATAAATTTAATATAAGACTAGTTTGCCAGAACTTCACAGCTATCTATGTGCTTGTATAAGATTATTAGAGACAAGCTGTTGCACACTGTCCTTTCATAAATATGGCCCTTTATATATACTAGGTCCCCTGCCACCTCTACTATGTCCTTTGAGCAGCTAAAGGCAAGCTAGTGCTGTGGAACAAGTAGTTAGTAAAATGATATTCACTGGGGTTGCCAATGATATTCCCCCACAGCAGAATGATTCATACTACAGGTATGGGACCTGTATCCAGATTGCTCGGGACCTGGGGTTTTCCGGATAATAGATCTATTTGTAATTTGGATCTTCATACCTTAAGCCTACTAGATTTCCAAGTAAACATTAAGTAAACCCAATAGGCTGGTTTTGCTTCCAATAAGGATTAATTATATCTTGGTTGAGACCAAGTACAAGCTACTGTTTTATTATTACACAGAAATCATTATTAAAAATTTGGAAAATGAACTCTATGGGAGATGGCCTTTCCGTAATTTAAAGCTTTCTGGATAATGATAATTTATGCATGTGGGAAGCATGGCATCATTGGCCTGCTTGAATAGGGGGCCTGATTGTTGCTAGTAGGGACTGAATGGGATGTAGGGCATATAAGCGGCATTAAAATTATTTGCTGATAAAGACAACTTGCAGCATTGTGCCTTCCTTGTAATTATAAGTCAATTCAAAGTTATTTAATCCCTAATTGAGATGGTATGCACCTCCTCAGAGGAAAGAATGGGATATTCATCTTATATGGAACCTTTCAGAAGTTGTTGTGGACCATCCGAGGGACAGAGCAGCACCATAGATTGGGGTAAACTGGCCCTGGAATAAGCAAAGCTGTTCCACTTGGCTATAGAGATGCATCAGTCTGTAATAGAGAATAAGCCAAAAGCCACATCAAAGACCAAATAATGTGATTTCTAATGTGATTTCTAGATTTTGAAAATAAATATAACAAATAATGTAGATCTCATGATGTTATTTGTGATAACATGGAAAGGTTGAAAGACATATTATGGTGGCATGAGTATTTCTACTCAGGCTAACCTGAATATCTAAACACCACTGTCCAACAGTTTGTATGTATGAGGCTGTATGTGTGTGTAAATATTCATATGTAGTTTAGTCTTGAAAATCAAAAATGTGTGGTATGTGTGCAAATACAGATGGAGCGTTAAATCTCGAAAAACAAGAATAAGGGGCAGATTTATCAAGGGTCAAATTTCGAGGGTTAAAAAACCCTTGAATTCGACCCTCGAAGTAAAATCCTTTGAATTCAAATATCAAATTTGAAGGATTTTAGCCTCGATCGAACGATTCGAACGATTCGAACGATTTTAAGCGATCAATCGAAGGATTTTTATTTGACCAAAAAAAACTTAGAAAAGTGCTGGGGAAGGTCCCCATAGGCTAACATTGGACTTCGGTAGCTTTAATTTGGCGAAGTATGAAGTCAACGTTCTTTTTAAAGAGACAGTACTTCGATTATCGAATGGTCGAACGATTTTTACTTCGAATCGTTCAATTCATTCGATTCGATCAAATTCGATCGAATTTGACCAATTCGATGGTAGAAGTACTGTCTCTTTAAAAAAGACGTACTTTGAAATTCGAATATTTTTTGATTCGAACCATTCACTCGAGCTTAGTAAATCTGCCCCTATGTGTCATTCAAAAGGGTAAAAAGTGAAAAACCGAGGTGACTATTTGTTCAAGTCTTTCTTGTTTTTTTGAGGCACCAGCCTGTTGTAGAATTAATGTTCTACAATTAGAGTTAGTATGTAGAATAGACAAAACTTACAGATTTTTATGGGTCCTCATGGATAGCAACTTTATTGGAAGGAGAATACAGAGAAGAGGACTTAGGGCCCTTACATTGGCATTTTAGGATGCATTTCATCACACAATAACTCATCCTGAGACACCAAAGTGTAAGGGCCATTACGTTGGCCAGCACAGCAGCTCCTCCCAGGCCTACCCTCTACCCGTCTGTCCGCCCGTGTCACCCAGTCGTGCCAGTATATATAAGAGAGTGGCTAGGGAGGGGGATTTCTAACAACTAAAAATAAAGCAGAATTTGCAGATGTGGGGGTTCTTCTTCCTGTATAGTTACTGACCCTTAGCCTGATATAAAAGTAGACTATAATGTTCATTTAGACCAGAAAATCATCAATACCAAATGAACAAACATCTAAATTTGTTTCAGATTTTTTTTTACACCAGAACCCTTTTTCTAATGCCAGAAAGTTCAAGTAACAGTTTTTTCAGCCAGTTTAAAGGACAATAAAACCCACATTCACTAGGAGGGACTGGTTTTTAGGGTGATAGCTACTGTTTAATGTGTGTTTTTGGTTTCAGTCAAGTCTTGCCATAAGTGGAGGGCTTTAGAAAAAAGGAATCAAGAGAAAGTAGCGTGTCCTGAATTTAATTGCACCTTGGGTGGGGGAAGGGCTGTGAGGGGGGGTTCTCCATGATTATCTTTTGAGGGCACAGAAGCCTAAGCAAGTACTGGATTACACCTGCATACAACATTTTCGGTGCATTCGACAATATTTGCCGTGGGAGGAATATAATAGTCATTAAAATAAATCATCGCTGTTTTTCTGCTGATAGCTAAAGTCGTCAATAATTACTTATACTTATTTATGCATATCGTCAAACACCACTCTCAACTTCCTAAAAAGTAATGGGTGGAACAGACAAATGTTGCAAACACCAGTCACTTCTGCATGATAAAGCTGTCCAGAGCGAAGGGAATTATTGATGGTTGGATGAGCAGTTAATTTCTGTAGTCAGATGTCTGGGAACTGTTTATAGACAGCTGTCTAATTTAATTGTCTATCTTCTCTCCCTACACAGGCTAAATAGAGATAATGACATCCAAAACTCCCCTTTAAACATAGTAACATAGCAAGTGGGGTGAAAATAGATATCACTCCATCAAGTCCAGTGTGTTTCCAAGAGAATCCATGTCTGTACTCTTGTCCTCCCTACTTATGTTACTTGCTAATAGCAGCAGTCATCTTCTATTCAATTTTCACAGCCAGGTTCTTTTTCTCTTGTTATGAGATTAAAAAGCATGCGGTGAGGAGTGTTCAAAAGCAGGTGACCACAGTAATATAGTACTTCAGTACATGAGAGGAGAGAGGAAGTCATTATTGTAGTAATTAATCACTAAAATCCTTAAATAACATTTAAATCCTGAAGTGAAGTAGAACCATTTTTTTTAAAAAAAATGTTTGTATTTATGCACTGCAATCCCCAGAAACAAATGCCGGGCAAGCAAATGAGGTCCAAGAACGCCAAATGCCTTACTTGGTCACCTACATTCTAGGCCAAATCGGCTGCTCTAATCATTTCACTTCCATGCCAACATTTGGAATTGTTAGACACCCATGTGGCCTAACACAACAGAATTTTCAAACCTGAGCAATACATATCTAGACAAAATTTAAACAAATATCTATTGGGGAGTGTGTCCGTTGGAACTGCTCATACATGGGTAGAAATATTGCCAAGGTGGTCTGAAGGGGACCAGTCGGCATCTTAAACATGCCCATGTGTGGCCAACTTAAGGAGTGATGTAGGTAGCTGGGCTGCTGTTTACACCTGTTGAGATTTATCTGTTATCTGCTGCGTATCCTGTGCCTTTTCTCCTTTTTCAGATTTGAATGGCTGCCCCCAAGGCTACAAAGCAGCTTGTTTATGTAAAGTATTGTAGAGTTTCTGAAGCAAACACGTCATGTTAACAGTGCATTATATTTTCTTTAAAATACTTTCATTTTTTGTGTTACTGTTCCTTTAAAATCCTTTAAATATCCTTTTACCATTAACCTAAAGCTGACTTAATTTGGAAAAAACTGTTTTCCAGGGTCACTTTGTCTGAGCCGATACATCACATGACATTTCATCTGAAAAGGATCATTGTGCACGAGCACCCACCATACATGGTATGGCAAGGGGTGTAATTAATAGAGTTGCAGTATGCAGAAGCGCTCATTTTCATTAACTGTAATTGACACAGACCTTCAAAGTCACTTTATGTAACTTTTAGCATTTTTAAAAACCTGGCACATTTTCACAGTTAAAATGTATGTGGGGCAGAGTCTAGAAAATGGGAATTGTGATTGTAAATAAGAAACAAATGGAAGCAACATCCTCATAAAGCATGGCTTACCTAGAGGCTTCTAGAGAAGAACATGTTCAGCAATCATTATATTAAATAGATGTAAAAGAGAAATGAACTAATAACAATACAAATTAAATGGAACTATTTTTTGTCCCCTTTAGTCATGACAGTGTTGTGTTTAATGAAGCAATTCCCAATGTCTTAAAATTGCAGATACACCAACCAATATTTCCAAATACTGAATCCAATGTTTAATCTGCAATGTTTAAATGTGAGAAAATCCAGAAAATTTGCATTGTTCAATTGTGATTTGTCACCTTCAGATGTCTAGTTCTTTCAAGTCATATGGCAATTCATTTAGCTCAGGATTTGGCTGAATCCAAATCATGCAAAAAGTGCTAGGATTCCATAGAATCTTCCTGCAGGTAAATTATTCTAATTGCATACTAGCACAAAATAAGATGTTTTCCTGAAATTTTAATTATATACCTTTTGCCAGTGGTGGTAGAGCATTTTGATTTGTTTGATCACGCTTTGACTTAGGTGACTAGATTATCTGTGTGTCAACGCCCTATAAGACTCATTTTGGGAGGGTTGTTTTTTTTCCTTTTTATCTTACCGGTACTCTAAATTTTTCTTTTACTATAAAAAGTGCAATGGCACTCTCTGCCCCATTACCTCTTAAACCATAGCAAAGATGGGCATGGGTAGATGACATTAGGGCTGCAACCTCGGTGTCCATGTATTCGATTACTGCAGATGTGATGCATCTTCCAAAATTTTTATTTTATTTTTGAAATAGTGGTTCAGGCTCACATGGAGAGTTCTATAAATTATAAATACAAAAGCTTGGGGTGAGTGAGCATATAGAATGCACAAGCATTTTGCTTTCCCTTTCCGAATGCTGTAAACCACCACGCAATTTTGTTTTCAAGAAGCAGTTATCAGAGCAATGCTAATGAAATCCTACCCCAAGGGCTGAAAGTCTAAAAAACAGTGACACAGCCTGTCACAGGTTTCAAAGTCTAAAAAACAGTGACACAGCCTGTCAAGCTTTTGTATTTATAATTTATAGAACTCTCCATGTGAGCCTGAACCACTATTTCAAAAATAAAATAAAAATTTTGGAAGATGCATCACATCTGCAGTAATCGAATACATGCAGGTGACAAAATGAATTTCGAATACATGCAGGTGACATGCAGGTGACAAAATGAATTTCCCTGTAGAATTCAGCTATAGGGAAAGACATATATTTGTTTTTTGTTTAGATAATTTTGTGTTCATTTCCATCTAGAGGGGTTCTGTTCTGCTGATTTGAATAGGTATAAACACCCCCTGCAAAAAATATATATATATATTCAAATACCTTTGCAATTGTTTTAAAGCTATTTGGAAATGTAAGTGCTTGTGAAAGTAGTATTGGTGGCTTGTTTACTTCTCTTTACTTCCTGTTTTGTTTATCAGTTGAATAAATGACCGGTGAAGACGCATGCAAGGGATTGTGGGAAATTAGGAGTTCTTTGCTGATAAGTTCACAATCCCTAAGCGGTGCTTAATAGTGCACCTTGAAGGGATACTATCATGGGAAAAAAAATGTTTTCAAAATGCATCAGTTATTAGTGCTGATCCAGCAGAATTCTGCACTGAAATCCATTTATCAAAAGAGCAAACTGATTTTTTTATATTTAATTTTGAAATCTGACATGGGACTAGACATATTGTCAGTTTCCCAGCTGCTCCGAGTCATGTGACTTGTGCTCTGATAAACTTCAGTCACTCTTTACTTCTGTACTGCAAGTGATATCACCTCCTCCCTTTCTCCCACAGCAGGCTAACAACAGAACAATGGGAAGGTAACCAGATAACAGCTGCCTGGTAGATCTAAGTAGACCTGAGTAGGAGAAACAACAGCAGTTCCATCCTAAAGTGCTGGCTCTTTCTGAAAGCACATGACCAGGCAAAATTACCTGAGATGGCGACTACACACCAAAATTACAAAAAAAAAAAAAAAATACACTTGCTGGTTGAGGAATGACATTTTATACTGTATTGTAGAGTGAAGTATTTGCAGTGTAATTTAGAAATAAAAACTTCATCATAAAAATCATCACAGAATCCCTTTAAGGTGGCCATAGATGCACCAATAATATCGTACAAAACTAATTTTAGTATGATATTCGGTGCTAGTATGGTCTGAGACTAGCCAACCAATCTCAGCAGAAGACTTAGATATCGGTTGGCTGGTCGATCAGGTGCCTTTGAAACCATTATAAGTGCTGAATCATCAGATACAGGTGGAATTCTATTGTTTCTACCTGTATATCTGACGATTCAGTTCTACAGGTGTGTTGAAACAAAGAATCTTTCCAGGAGTTACATAGTTACATAGTTAAATTGGGTTGAAAAAAGACAAAGTCCATCAAGTTCAACCCCTCCAAATGAAAAGCCAGCATTCACACACACCCCTCCCTACTTTCATAAAGGAGAGATCGTAATTGTAACATCTATGGCCACCTTTAGTGTTCATTCTCAAAGCACTTGTGGCAAGGATGTATTTGCACTCTGCTATCAGGCCCGGATTTGTGAAAAGGCCACCTAGGCCTGGGCCTAGGGCGGCAGGATTTTAGGGGGGCGGCATGATGCCAAACCACACCCACTTTGTTTCAAAAACACTGGGGATGCGCTGGAGATACAATATTTTTTTAAATTTCCCCATTGATTATGAAAATTTGCACTAATAAAGGGGAGCGGACAGGGGCGATGAACGGCAGTGGGCCTAGGGGCGCCCTCTATGTAAATCCGGCCCTGTCTGCTATGCTCCGGTGCAGATTACACACACGTTGAAGGGGTTGTAAATCTTTGTGTTAATTTTTAGTATAATGAAGAGAGTAATATTCCGAGACAATTTGCAAATCATTTTTTATCGGTTGTTTTTGAGTTATTTAGAAGCTCTCCAGTTTGCAATTTTAGCCATCTGGTTGCTACGGTCCAAATGACCCTAGCAACCGTGCACTGAATAAGAGACTGGAATATTAATACTAGAGGCCCTGAATAGAAAGATGAGTTATAAATAGCGATGAGCACATTTATTCGTCAGGCATGGATTTGTGGCAAATTGTTTGCGAAAAAAATGCATTTGGACAAAATAAGTCACGTGTACAAAAATTGCCACTTGTGTACAAAAAGTTGTGCATCAAAATAATTTTGACGCCCATTGACTTCAATGTGTTTTGCTAATTTTTCACAGTTTTGCTAATTTTTCGGGACAGATTCAACCATCACTAGTTATTAAAAGTAGTAATGACAATAAATGTGTAGATTTAATGAGCATTTGTTTTTAGGATGGGATCGGTGACCCCCATTTAAAAACTGGAAAGAGTCAGAAGAAGGCAAATAATTCAAAAATTACAATGATGACCAATTGAAGAATTGCTTAGAATTGGCCATTCTATAACATGCTAAAAGTTAACGTAAAGGTAATCCACCCTTGCATAACTTGCCTGGCACTATATAAGTAAATTATGATGATTTGTTTAACTTCCTGTGTAGGAACTAAACCCATTTCATGCTACACAGTACATACGGGCAGGACTCAGGAGTGCATTAAACACATTGGAGGACATCCATTTTTTACACCTTGCACCCTGCTGTGCACTTGCTAAATTAGCTTTTATAATGTCTTGGTTGGAGGATAGAACAGCATTTCATTGCCCTCTTTCAGCTAAGTCTGTGTTTAAAAAAATGTACATTTTGGCTGTTCACAATGAGACGCACGTAAGCGCCCGATGCAGGTGAGACGGATCAAGTTGCCTTCCTTCTGTGTTCAGTGCTTTGCAACTAAATGAGTACAGTCTGCCATACTTACAGCTTTTTATAAGGAAAAAAAATCCCTTTATGCCATTTTGATCATTTCCATTTCTTCGTTTTGGATTGTTCCTGTGTTTTGGGCAGAGAGGTGGGTGCTAAATATAGATTGGTGATTATTCCTGCTCCTCATATCCAAGAATGACACACTAACCAATGAGGTGCATTAGTAGGCAGATTGTATTGTTAAGTTCTGATTGTCTGGCAGCAGATATAGAAGCAAGTGCCTTACTCCAGCACTAGAGTAACAGGTGTGACTTGGGGCTTGTCACATGATGGGGTCTGTGCCACCTGCTACATCATTAAGGGATTAAATGGGGGCTCCAGTCAATTCAAATTGCCATTAGTGGGTGCTGGGCGCCTGTTGTGGGTGGGCTATTAGCAAGCAGCCTAAATACATACTGTAGCTGCTGCAAGAACTCCGAATCCCAGCGTAAATCATAATCAGCCAGCACTCACCCCTCCCTACTGGAGCCAAGACAATGACATGAGAGCACTTTCTCTTAAAGTGACCATGCACAGAAAAAGCTTTGCTACATCATCCCTTTGCGCTCATGCTGTCCCACCCCTGCATTGATTTTCCCTGATCTCAGTCAGGAAGCTTGCTTGCATTAACATGATTGATTCTGCTGGAGCTTTCCATTCAGTTTCAGCCTGGGGTTGTGTCTCAGCCACAATTATATCAATGACTTGAAAACATATTAAAGGATTGTGCTATCCATGACGGCTATGTGACGGTGGCATACATTCCCTCTACTGTGTTTTTCTGTCAGCAGCCTCGACTCCCTGTACAAGTTCAGTAAGAGAAACGATCAATGACTGTATTAAATGCAGGCAGTCAGCTGAGCACAGCAGCAAAACAAGCAGCAGTGTCAGAGTGCTGGGGGTAGGGTTGCCATCTTTTCACCCGGAGCATGGTGGGGGCAGGGCAATGTCACGACGGGGGCGGGACAGTTATATTGGGGATGATTGGCCAGTTGCCGCATCAATCATTTGGAAAACCGGGCAGGTAGTTTTGACCCAGGTAGCCTTTCAAAAAAACAGGTTGTCCGGGTCAAAACCGGGCAGGTGGCAACCCTAGCTGGGGGTGCTGCTACACTAAATGGCTGGCTTGATGAAAAAGACACTGGGGGTCATTTTTAAAGTTTGCACAGCGCATATTTATTCGCAAATGATTGTATTGCCCATGTTTTTTCCTGAACGCTAAAATTCTTTCTGTTTTTTGGGAATTCACATTGGGAATCCATTTTTGCAAATGGCTCGCAAATGAGACGGGTGTTTGCGTGAGTGTGCCCACTGTGCAAGGTTGTAGTGCGCGGAAATAGCGCTGACAGTAACTTAAATTCAGAATTTCCAAAACTGTTTTGCAAATATTTTCTCCGCCCCCAAAGCTCTGGTGTAATTCAAACGCAGTGTATGCATAGTGGATAATATTTGCGATCTTTGCTATATTTAAAAAGCTCTTTTAGACATATGCAGTGTAAAAAAAAATTCGCAATTCTGTATGCACACTCTTATTCATTTTTATAAATACTGTATATACCCGAGTATAAGCCGAGTTTTTCAGCATCCAAAATGTGCTGAAAAAGTCTACCTCGGCTTATACTCTGGTCAGCGGTACCTGACCGGAGTAGCTGAGATTGCAGTCACTTTTAATCATTCCTATACCAACAGTACACTTGGGGAGAGACTGCAATATCCCACAATGCCCTCTGTTGGTTATATGAAAGAATAACAGTGTGCCCTCTGTTGGTTATATGAAAGAATAACAGTGACTGCAATATCAAACAGCGCCTTCTGTTGGTTGTATGAAAGAATAGCAGTGCGCCCTCTGTTGGTTTTATGAAAGATTAACAGTGACTGCAATATCACACAGCATCCTCAGTTGGTTATATGAAAGAATAACAGTGACTGCAATATCACACAGCACCCTCTGTTGGTTATATGAAAGAATAACAGTGACTGCAATATCACACAGTGCCCTCTGTTGGTTATATGAAAGAATAACAGTGACTGCAATATCACACAGCGCCCTCTGTTGGTTATACGAAAGATTAACAGTGATGGCAATATCAAACAGCACCCTCTGCACATGGTAGTGGGACAGTGGGACAATGCACACAGTAATCCGTTTGGCAATTCTCTGTCTCCATCAACTTTGCAAAGAAGTCCGGTTGATCGCTGGGGGGGGTCACTTTGGCAGAATGTGCGCTGCTGGGAGACAGGGCTGTAGTTGTGTCTAGGCTTATACTAGAGTCAATAAGTTTTCCCAGTTTTCGTAGGTAAAATTAGGTACCTCGGCTTATACTCGGGTCGGCTTATACTCGAGTATATACAGTATAACCACGTGCAGGGCAAATATATTCACTGTGCGAACCAATCTGCCTTGCGCAAAGTTTATAAATGAGCCCCACTATTTGTCAGTTCATACATCTCAGCTGGAAAAGCCCAGTGTGTATGTGAACTACAGCTTTCAGAACCTACATGATACATATTGTTTGACGCTGGGCCCCAGGTTGTACATAAATTGTCTATGTACATGCTCCTTTCTGTGTGGGTGGGGAGGTGGGAAGGTGTAAAGGCTAAAAATGCTGCAGGACTAACTTGTGAAAGGTCAACCCCGAGGCCTAATTGCTAATAATATATTTCAGGGAAATTTATTGTACCTGCAGTCTAAACTTTCCTGTCTGGGGCCCCATGACTGAGCAGTGAAGTGGACAAGATGGTCTTTTGAAAATTCCAAAAACACAAAATCCGACCTGATGGACCAGATTTGACAATTTATGCAAATTGCTATAAGATAGTAATTCCCAACCATTGGCTCACAAGCAACATCAGCTCATCAACCCCATGGATGTTGCACCCAGTGGCCTCAAAGCAGGAGCTTATTTTTGAATTCCAGGCTTGGAGACAAGTTTTGGTTGCATAAAAACCAGGTGTACTGCTAAACAGAACCTCTAGTAGGCTCCCAGTCTACATAGGGGTTACCAATTAGCCAATTACAGACCTTATTTGCCCCCCCCCGAAACTTTTTTCATGCTTGTGTTGCTCTGAAACTCTTTTTACAATTGAATGTGGCTCACAGGTTAAAAAAAGTTTGGGGCTCCCTGCTCTGACTATATCTTACCAGTGGGGCTATTTTATATGTATCTACTCATACTTTAGTAGCTAATGTTTGTAGTAGAGTCAGCGAGGCTATGGAGAATGTAGGTCCAATGAGCAAATAGCTCCATAGCTAGCACTCCGGAAAGGTTTGAGTAGGTTTATTGCAACATTAGGGCAACAACTTTGCCTATGGAGAATGTAGGATGAGGCTGTTGAATCCCATTGGCGTTGGAGACCAGTTCATTAAGCAACTACTTGTTTTAGTGCCCCTAGTGGGTTGTCAGATGTGCAAAAAGTGAGCCTGACAAACTAGACAAATACATCTGGAAAAATCCTCCCAAAAGCGTGTAGCAAAATTTCACTAAACCACATACTCAAGGGGAACTGGAACTTGATCTATTGTCTGTACAGCATAAAGGGAACCTGCTGATACTGACTGATAACCACACTATTCTGTAGTGCTCCCCGTTTCCTATACTTACCTGTTACAATTGCTTCTCTGTAGCCTCCAGCTTCTCTTTTTGCCAAGCAGGTTCCCCTTTTAGTAGAAATGTTATTTCCTTGCACACCTAGCTGGACCTTGGTGTTGTTTGCAGAAACCTGATTTGAATATCTCACAGCTTTACCAGAATTATTACTTGTTTTTGAGATGGTATAGATAAATGTGCTACATGCTGCTGTGTATAACAGGAATGTAGCCATAACTTACTTGGCTCACTTTTTTATTTTTACTTACTTCCTGTTGTAAATAAATCATTTTGTACCTATCTTGTCACAGACCCTAATCAAATGTTTTTCATTCAATAATGTATTATTTAGGAAAGCATACATGAACATTAATTTAAACAGTTTTATTCATTTTCAAATAGATAGCAGAAATTAGACAATTGATAGGTAGGTACTAGGTAAAGTGAAAAGATCCACCTTTCTGGTATTCCAGCAATTCCGGTGGTGTCACATTGGGGCAAATTCACTAACCAGCGAAAATTCGACAGCGCTGGCTTCACGCACATCGCAACCCTTTGCCAGGCATAAATTTGCCTGAACAACGCTAATTCACGAAGATCCGAAGTTGCGCACAGTGTACCAAACGCCAGCGAAATTACGCTCAACAGTTTGAAGTTACGCTAGCGTTGGCTAATTAGCATATGGCGTGCAGTTTAAGTACAATGGCTGTATATGCTGCAGCAAATACATTACACTACACAAGCCCAGGGAACCTTAATAAAATTAAATAAAGTTGTTATATTGCCCTACACATGTGCCCACAGTATAGTTTAGGTGCCATATTTTATCAAATGTAGGGGGGGAAGGAGGGTACCCCAAAAAAAAATTTACGATCTTTTTCAGTCTATCGCCCTTTAAATAGGAAAAAACGAGACTTAGAAAAATTTTCAACTTTTTTTTCGGGAACTCCTATTTACTTACTCTATTGCACTTCGCCTGGTCTGAGGTGGCGAAGGCAAGTCTGGCGATAGAGGTAACGGTCAGTAAAATCAAAAACTTAGTGAATTAGCTTAGTAACGCTCTTTCGCCAGACCGAAAATTTGCCTGGCGTTAGAGTGCGAAGTTGCACCAGAGTCTATCTCCTTTGTGGGATTATGCCAGTGAATTTCCGCCAGCTACCGTTAGTAAATCGGCAAAGTGCCAAAATGATGTCACGCTGGCAAATTTCTGCCAGCGTTTGCCACTTCGCCCTTTAGTAAATCTCCCCCATAATCTTTTAGGATTCATTGAGACAATATGGAGCAGATTTATCAACGGTCAAAGTGAATTTTCGAAGTAATTTTTGGGTACTTCGTCCATCGGATAGGCCAAATTCAACTTTGACTTTGATTCGAATTGAAAATACTTCACAAATTCGACCATTCGAAAATCGAAGTACTGTCTCTTTAAAAAACTTTGACACTTAGCCACCTTAAACCTGCCGAATTGCTATGTTAGCCTATGGGGACCACCTAGAACCTATAGCCAGTATTTGGCTACGTTTTCAGAAGTCGAAGGATTTTTTTGTAAAATCGTTCAATCGTACTATTAAATCGTACAAACGTACGATTCGAAGTACGATTGTACGATCTTAAAAATCCTTCAACTTCGACTTCCAATGTCGGACTACCCTATTCGATGGTCAAGTTTTTTTCACTTCGAAATTCAACCCTTGATAAATCTGCCCCTAAGTGTAACAACAGCAAAACAATTTAAGTGAAAAAGTTTGTTCAAAAGGGAAAGAAAGAAAATAATAAATGGAACGAGAATAGTACAGAGAGGAGAAGGAGGTAGTAGAGGTATGAGACCTGTTATTCAGAATGCTTGGGACCTGGGGCTTTTCGGATAAAGAATCATTCTGTAATTTTGATCTTCATACCTTAAATCTATTAGAACATCACGTAAACGTTATTAAAAAACAATAGGCTGGTTCTACTTCCAATAAGGATTAATTATATCATTGGTTTGGAGTACACGCTACTGTTTTATTTTTACAGAGAAAAAGGAAATCATTTTTAAAATATTGGATTATTTGGATGAAATGGAGTCTGTGGGAGACTTTCTGTAATTTGGGTCTTTCTGGATAACATGTTTCTGGATAATGAATCAAATACCTGTAGTATAATATAAATATACCAGACAACAGTTTTGCTTGTGTCCCTGAAGAGGCAGACCAGCTGCTTTCACACACTGTCTGTTGGTTGTGGGGTGAGTTCTTTTAGAAGAAAGGCTTCCACCATTTGGTATAACTGAAGGGAGCCAACAGTTTGTGCTATATTTCACATTCTAATGTGTTCAGATATTTCTTCCAAATTTCATAAAATAGAGAACCTTTGAATTCCTTGACTTGTGTTGCAAGTACCCACTGTAATTGCATCATTGTATATAGTAATTTGCGTTCCCATAGTTGTTTTAGGGATGGTTGTGTGGTAGCCCAACATTCCAGCATTGTTTTGATTGCTGTAAGAATTTCTGCTAGTCTGATGTTGCCTTTAATGGTAAAAAAGTATGGCATGTAGTACATAAGATAAAGAGAGCTGTGGTGTGAAATTTTGATCTATCTGAACATCAGTCTATACTGTATATTTACATTACTGACCCAATCTGTGGCTATGCTAATGAGGCTCACTAGATTATAGTATTTGAAGGGGAAGTAAAGTGTAAAATAGAATAAGGCTAGAAATGCTGTATTTTGTATACTAAACATAAACATGAACTTACTGCACCACAAGCCTAATCAAACAAATGATTTATGATTTCAAAGTTGGCCACAGGGGGGCACCATCTTGTAACTTTGTTAAACATCTTTGCAAGACCAAGGCTGTGCACATGCTCAGTGTGGTTTGGGCTGCTTAGGGATCGTCATACATTATCAAAACAGCACAAGTCAAATAACATCTGCCAGAAGCCGATACAGCAAGACTGATTAATAATCAGACTATACAGACTGCAGTGGGTCCTGTGTTGTCATGTGATCTAATGTGGATTTTATAGTTTTTGTATTGTTTTATACAAACTTTCGCCAACTCTGCAGAACCAGTGGCTGCAGCAAAATAATTCTCCAAATAGAATCCCAGTTTATCTGTTTAAATCTGGCTCCATGATCTTTGTCCCTGGAGCTGGAAACAGTAAAGGGGATGTAAAGGCAAAAATAACATCCTATACAAATCTCTACACAGTTGCAGACTGTTCTACAGGAAAACAAACAAAGCTGCTTGAGTTCTGCATGGCTGGGAAGTAAGGTGGGGGCTCCCCCTGCTGTTCTTAAGTATAATTGTTTCCATGCACAGCAGTTAGGGCCCGTCTGACAATTCGTATCCACAGCAGTAAATGAAGGAAGGATTTCACTGCATACAGTCAGGTTTTTTATAAAAACAGTACATATTTTTTAATTAAATTATAATGGAGATAGGTTTCTTTTTCACTAAAGAAAGTAAAAATGGGATTTTATTTTTTTGCCTGTACATGCCCTGTAAGCAATGGCCATTGTCTTTGTTTTGTTGGCTTCACTAGCAACATCTTTGGCTTTTTATTCCTCCATATGTCTGTTTTCGTTGCATACATGAACATTAAGAATTCCTTTCCGATGACTAGAAACTTATAAAGCACATATAAAGATATAGTTTATTGTGTTCCATCTCTCTCTCTTGTGTATGTATTTAATCAGTATTCTGCATGAATTGCACGTTACTGCAAATAGCATTAGCTTTTTAAAAACATCAGCTCTGCCAGAGGATCCTGAGGTCCATAATGTCCATTATTAGAATCACATGTGCAGGCTTCAGTGTTCTAGACCCATTACCAGATACATTTCCATATAAAAATGCACACTACTCATTAGTAAGGAGGGATAACTGGGCATCTATTATTCCTATGCCAGCAGACTCAATAAATACTTAGAGTACCTAGTTCTGGCAAAACCATAGTTTGGTGAATTTATATTATAGGCCTCACATTGTGTTTTTTTTGTTTCAGATGCAGTGACTGTGGTGTGTCCTTGTCCCACCGATATTATGAAAAGGATGGGAGGTTGTTCTGCAAGAAGCACTACTGGGCACGTTTTGGTGGGATGTGCCAAGGCTGTTCTGAAAGTATCACCAAAGGCCTAGTCATGGTAAGTGCCCAGAAGGGTGTCATTATCTTTATAAAGACCTCTAATGCCTTCCTTCAAAATTCAAATAACAGAGCACTTTAGCTTCTTTGTATTCTTTACGGGGATATAAGATCTGTTGAGAGTGTGTGACTGTAACTAAAAAGAATCCAGATTTCATGTTCCCACTAATCCACAAAGGATGCTAAAAATATTACTGTGCCAGCCTTTGCAAACAAACAGTGGTAGATCCCACATGTGTTTTTGAACTACAATTTCCATTCTCGACTATACCCTGTCTAGTACAAAGGAAGTAGCAGTTCAGCAAGAGCTAAATGTTTTCAGAAATTGGATCACTTATTCTGTGCTGACCAAGGACTAATGCATTCATCTCACTCATTTTACTCTTAACAGGTAGCAGGGGAGCACAAGTACCACCCAGAATGCTTCATGTGTTCCCGCTGTAAAGCTTACATCGGTGATGGAGAAACATATGCTCTGGTGGAGAGATCCAAGCTCTTTTGGTAAAATCATTGGGCACCAGCTCTCATTATTTACCCTCTCACTTCTGACTTGTATAAAAACAATAGCTAAATCTTTTACCTAATTAAGTATAATGCATGCCATTAGAGTAAATAAGAATCACTTGAGTCTGAACATTATCAACAGAAAATGTTAACTAGTAACCCAGTCACTGAACAGGACTGTGCTGAACTCACTTTTTTGTTTATTAATTTAATGACGAAATATATTGTTGTTATCTAGTATTGATAAGTCTAAAGCAACTGAGTAATTGTAAAAATGTTTCACCACCCATCCGAATGAGTTCTTTGTTTAACTGGGGAAATATTTTCAAGTCCAGTTGCTTTAGATGTATCTGTATTACATTCTGTATATCATGTCATGATAGTATGCATTAAACTGAGGAAATGCTGAATTTAACTTCTTTGCCATTTTAACATCCTTGTTTGTGGTAATCACTGTTTGAGGAGGAGAAGGTAGTAAAACAAATGACAAGTCCACAATAAGCTTAAGGATGGGAGGGATTCAGAGTTTATTATCTTCATTTAATCTAGTTTAGAGGGAGAGGAGAGAGAGAGAGAGAGAGAGAGAGAGAGAGAGAGAGAGAGAGAGAGAGAGAGAGAGAGAGAGAGAGAGAGAGAGAGAAGGGGAAGTAGTTCAGAGAAAAACAAAACAATTTACCATTACTGTTCAGTAGCAAAAAATTTGGAATTGTAGCTTTTTTAAAAGTTCAGGCAGAACACGTCCTATTTATTGTGCTCTTGTTAAAGAAAAGTGTATGTAATGTAAGTGTATAATGCTTTTGAAGGCCTAAAACCAACCTAAAACCTCCCCAAAGCACTAACATAACCATGGACTTGATTAAAGGGTTTCCATTTGGAACTTGCCTGTAGGTTTTTGGAGCTTACCTGCAGAGACTGCACACTAAATCTGCTATCAGTCCTTTCTATTTCTAAGGTTTCCGTCTGAATAACAATCAGTCTGAATAAAACAACCTTATATTATATTACTATATAATATATATTTTTATTTTGTTGTGCCTTCAGGCAAAAAACTTTCCTTTGCTAAATGCAGTCTTTCATGAATGGTTCATTTTCTGCAGTTTTAATTGTTTGAGCCAGAATTATTATACAGCAATTGTAGTCCAAGGGCACTCAGCATGATGCCCAGCCTAATATGCCTCTCTCTCTATATCTTTTTCAGTGGGCCTTGTTACTATCAGTTCTCTGTAACACCAGCGATTGACTCCCCAGTTTCTCGATCACCTCACATAGTCACACTAGTGTCTCTCCCAGCCTCAGATGGAAAACGTGGCCTCTCTGTTTCTATCACACCATCCTGTGCAGAGCACTCTCACAATGTGCGAGTCAGTGAGTAAGTAATCAAGGAACTTTCAGGACGTGTAATAAACATTGCAAATTGGCGCTCAGTCTCATAGATATGTTGGTTTGAATTGACTTTCACAAAGGTCACAGAATACAAACTGTAATAAGCATTGTTTAGGACGAACATGCCATTTACATTTAATTATGATAGTTAAACATCAGTATGTACAGCCCGGATTTGTGGAAAGGCCACCAAGGCCCGGGCCTAGGGTGGCAGGATTTTAGGGGGGCGGCATGCTGCCCAACCACACCCACATTGGTTCAAAAACACTGGGATACAATCATTTTTTGAAATTTCCCATGCGCCCATCCCCATTGCTCCAGGCCAGATGATGAGCGGCAGTGGGCCTAGGGGTGCTCACTTTGTAAATCCGGCCCTGAGTATGTAGAGAAATTGTGTTGTTGAACCAGACAGTGTTGTCCCTAGAAGACAGCAAAATAAGTAAAAATCTTATTTGCGGGGTTCCAAAAGATAACAAAATGCTGTTGGTGAGTGACTTCTGCTAGTATATTGTTAAGTATATGAGGAGCCCTGTATTAAATCCCTTAAACCAAATAATAGAGCTTGAAGTGCTTTGTTTATGGGACTACAGGGGCTGACATTTAGCATTTCATGAGTCTATTATTATTTAGGATTTTTTCCTCCTTTTCTTTTTTTGTGTGTAGGCTTCATGCAAACTGTTTGAGTCCTGACATCCAAAGCTCAATCCATATTGGAGATCGAATCCTTGAGATTAATGGTACCCCAATTCGTAGTGTTCCCTTGGATAAGGTAAATACATTTCAGTTTTATTTCTTTGAACATATTAGTTAATCGTGCATTCCTAACGTTTCTTAATTTTCCTTCTATTTCTTTTTCCCTGTAGATTGATGTTCTGATACAAGAGACAAGCCGCCTCCTGCAGCTGACTATTGAGCATGACCCTCATGAGACCCCGACCATGCCGAGCCATTGCGCAGAGATTACAGTCAGGCGACAAAGGCCAGTAATGTAAGGAACTTTCCTGATTCTAGAGATCTAGTTGTGATTTGCTTTTATAGTTTCAATGGTCTGCATCTCAAGGAATCATTCATTATTAGCACAAAAAAACACACTTTCTATGAAAAGTATTGGCGCTTAAATGGCCACCATGTATTTATCTTTTTCTTGCAGTATAGGCAAATGCCTAAGACCACCCAATGTAATCTTTATATATAGGTTTTAGGGGGATATAGCTGTGCCCAGGCCCGGACTGGCAATCTGTGGGTTCTGCCATAAAATGCCATAGAAATTCACTATTTAGTGGGCTGGTCAGTATCTGATTGGGCCTCTCTGTACTCGTAATGCCTGGGCCTATTTTGGCTCCCAGTCCAGACCTGGCTGTGCCTGTGCATACCCGTTTCAGACTAACCATGCCTCGCTAACATTGTACTCGGATACCCTGGGCTCAACCCTCTGAATTATAGTATTACAGGAGTGTTGGTTGTAGTTGGGCAGCATGAGACAATGGTATCTTAGGCAAGACTGAAACAGCAAAATGATTAAAGGGGTTGTTCACCTTCCAAACACTTTTTTCAGTTCAGATGTTTTCAGACTGTTCCCCAGAAATAAAGAATTTTTTCAATTCATTATTTATTTTTCCAAAATCTAAGTTTGAAGTTGAGTGTTCCTGTCTCTGTTGTTTGTCTGGCAGCTCAGTAATTCAGGTGCAGACTCTAAACTTACAATTTTGCATCATTTACTTAGTATTAGCAACTATTGTATCAATTCTAACAGCTGCCCGTAATGAAACCTAGAGATTCTGCTCAGCAGGGAAACAGATAAGAAATGTATCAACTAAATCAATTTAGAACAGTTTACAGGGCCGGCGACCCCCGCCTCCTAGAGCTGCTTTAGAAGGTGAAAAATTACACTTTACACTTCAATATTAGAAAAATGGTCATACATAGAAAATAGAAATTAATTGGAAAAAGCCATTATTTCTGGTGATCTAACTGACACCAACTAGTTGTTTGAAGGTGAAGAACTCCCTTAACATCTTTATAGACCTTTTGAAATATACAAAAAGAGTATAACACTTAGGGGCAGATGTATTAAGGGCCGAATATCGAGGGTTAATTAACCCTCGATATTCAACTGGGGAATGAAAATCCTTCGACTTCGAATATCGAAGTCGAAGGATTTTGCGCAAATAGTTCGATCGAACGATCGAAGGAATAATCGTTCGATTAAATCTTTCAAATCGAACGATTCGAAGGATTAACCTTCGACCAAAAAAAGTTGGCTAACATTGACTTCGGTAGCTTTTAGGTGGCGAACTAGGGGGTCGAAGTTGTTTCTTAAAGAGACAGTACTCAAATGGTCGAATAGTCATTCGATTCGAAGTCGTAGTCAAAGGTTGAAGTAGCCCATTCGATGGTCGAAGTAGCCAAAAAAACTTCGAAATTCAAAGTATTTTTTCTTCTATTCCTTCACTCGAACTTAATGAATGGGCCCCTTAGCTACTCAGCACAATAAATACCATATAAAGAAGAAGTAAATAATAAAGCTATTTTCGCGCTGTACAGCAGGCATTAAAAAATACATTATTTTTACAAAGCTTGGCTAGATTTTTCTACACACTATCATTAGAAAGTTTCACCCCTAACTGACAGTTTTCTTTTTTTTTCCATATTATAACACGAATAGCCTTTTTCCCATAATAGTGAATTATAATAATAAATAGTAAAAATATGTCATTATCCTCCATTTAGAGGAAAAAGTGTATTTTAAGATAATGTTTAAATGACCTTTTATAGAGACTCTAAATATAGACTGGAAATGTCAGTTGTGCCACATACTTCTCCTGAGAAGGATGTATTCAGAACTTTTACATACTTAAGACCACAAACCACAGACCAGCTTAGTATTCATTGTTCTACATCCCATGGTAACTGGCAGGCTGATAAAACTGCCTCTCTCTCTGTTTTTGTAGCTGTTATTTATTGTATCTTTACTAGAGTGAGTTTTTTTTTCCCTATATTAATTAATTTCTCCCAACTGTGATTTTCAGTGCCTGTTCTGTACATGAGGCAACAACTGATAGTCTGGATAATATGACACTTGTCCCCCTTATTATTAATTTATTTTCTAGTTAGCGATATGGAATAAATGTCTTTAAAATGTTAGGAAATTAAATAGAGCAGGGGCATCGAAAGTTTTTAAAGGAGTAGTTCAACGTTTTTAAGTTAAACTTTGGTATGCTATAGAGTGACCTATGGTTAGCAACTTTTTAGTTGATTTTCATTTTTAGGTTTTATAGTGTTTAAGGTGTCTTGTGCCTCTCTCCAACTTTCTAATGGGCTTCTCTGGCCTCCGTAGTGAAAAAGCTATCGCTTTGTGAGGCTACAATTTAATAGCCGTCATGTATAATACTGTTTATTATCGATATTTTTATTCTGGCCCTCTAAAATTCAATTCAGATTCAGTCATTCATATTCATTGAAACCACTGCCTGATTACTACAGTAAACGGTACCCTAGCAACCAGACAGCTATTGCTATTCCAAATATGCAAAGCTGCTTAATAAAAAATCTATAGAAAATGAGCGTCAATTGCAAACTGGAATATCATTGTCTACATCAAACTAAAAGTTCATTTGTGCCAGCTGAATAGCACATAAATATAGACGGAGAACACACACACATTTGATACTCTTATTGACAGGTATAATATATACACGATTTACCAAGTGTGTACATTGTAACATGGAGCCAGTCGCAATATTTAGATGCTTGCCTATAATTAGTAAATGAGATCACTCAGTGTGGGCCAAATTACATTTTCTAAAAATGGTGACATTTTTAATTTTCTTTCAAATTAAAGGGTTGTTTCACCTTTAAATTAACTTTTAGTATGATGTAGATATTGATATTTTTATTTTTTGCCGTTTTTTAGTTACAGTATTTAGCTTGTTGTCGGTAGCTCCCCAGGTGGGACTTTAAGCAGCTATCTGGTTGCTAGGGTCTTATTTACTCTAGCAACCAGGCCATTGGAATATGAAAAGACAAAAAAAAGGAATAGGAAGATAAGTAATAAAAAAAGTAATGTTAACGATAAAATTGTAAAGAGTTTTTGTCAGCCAGGGTCAGTGACCCCAACCTGAAAGCTAGAAAGAGGCAGAAAAGGAAGGCAGATAAGTATGAAAAATATATTAAATAAATAATTGAGACATTATAGGGCATTCTATAACATACAACCCCATTTAAAGGAGAACTAAACCCTAAAAATTAATTTGGCTAAAAATGCCATATTTTATATGCTGAACTTATTGCACCAGCCTAAAGTTTCAGCTTCTCAATAGCAGCAATGATCCAGGACTTCAAACTTGTCACAGGGGGTCACCATCTTGGAAAGTGTCTGTGACCCTCACATTTGGGGTCATCACAATTTATCAAGCAGAAAATGATGTTGGCCTGTCATATAAGCTGATGCTACAGGGCTGATTATTACATTCTGATGCTAGTTGCACTGGTTTCTGTGCTGCCATGTAGTAATTATCTGTATTAATTACTAATCAGCCTTATATTGTGACATTTCTATTCTATGTGTACTGTATATTGTGAGTGGGTCCCTAAGCTCAGTAAGTGACAGCAGCACAGAGTATGTGCAGTGAATCAGCAGAAAAACAAGATGGGGAGCTACTGGGGCATCTTTGGAGGAACAGATCTTTACTGCTAAAGGGCTGTGGTTGCCTTGGGCTGGTACAGAAGCCCAAAACATAATGTACAACATTTCTAGCCTCGTTCTTTAGTTAAGCTTTAGTTCTCCTTTAACAGCAGTCACTGATGATGGTTAGAGAAGAAAACCTGCTATAAATCTCTCTGTGGCTGCCACACGTATAGATATGTGGCTTTAAACTGATTCTTATAAAAGGCACAGAATACAAATTTTGATAGGCATTGTTTAGTAAGATGCCATTTAACTTTAATTTCATTCTGTTGCTTAAACATCTATATACTTGGTCAGGGGCGTAACTACAGAGGAAGCAGACCCTGCAGCTGCAGGGAGGCCCAGGAGGTATAGGGGGCTCCATGAGGCTCTAATTCATATACAATTTCAATATATATCGGCAGGGGCGTAACTATAGAGGAAGCAGACCCTGCGGTTGCAGGGGGGCCCAGGAGTGTAGGGGGCCCAGTGAGACCCTAATTAATTAGCAATTTTAATATATCTTGGTAAAATAGGCCAACTTATTTTGGGGCCCTAAATTGAATTTGCTATGGGGCCCAGTAACAACTAGTTACGCCACTGTATATCAGTAAAACAGGACAGCCTCTATATATGTTGTGGGGGCCCTAAAATTAATTTGCTGTGGTAACATCTATTTATGCTAATTTGTGTGTTAATTGTACAGTTGAACCAGACAGTGTTGCCCCTAGAAAACAGCAATTTGTAGCTTATTTGTAAAATCTGACTGTTCACTTTACAGGGCCACTGATATGTACTGTATGTGGGGATTCAAAAGATAACAAAATGCAGTTGGCGGGTGACTCCTGTTAACATTATTATGGGATCCTCAGCCAACACGATGGCCATGTCACATGATGCAAATTTTTTATAATGTGGGTCGAAATGCCAAATATTTAACCCTGCGTGTGACCAGTTTACTGCATGGGTCAGACTCCTGCAAAAGTAGAAACTTACGTTCTGCTTACTTTCAATGTATATTTAAGACGCAGCTGTAGTATAGACCATTCACCTGGATCCAGCTGCGTGGGATCGCCGTCCTGTTCTCACAGAAACATGAGCCGCTCTGAGTCGGTCCGTACGGTCACTGGCGTCGACCGTATCTTCCGACCATCAGATCTTATCCCAGGAGAGGTGCTGGGCAGGGGATGCTTTGGCCAAGCTATAAAGGTGAATACTAATGTGCGCTTACATATAAAGATGCATCCTGCTAGCATTTTCCAACCAATGCTTGTTATCTGGGAAGACTTTTTTTCACTTACTTTACATTATTTTTTTTTTTTTCTTGTTTCTCCAAAATCTAAGTTTAAAGTTGAATGTTCGTGTTTCTGGTGTTTCTGGCAGCTCAGTAATTCAGGCGCAGACTCTAAACTGTTACAATTTTGCAACATTTAGTTGATACATTTCTCAGCAGCATCGCTGGAGTATTAGCAACTATTGTATCAAGTCTAACTGCTGCCTGAAATGAAACCCAGAGATTCTGCTCAGCAGGAACAAAGATAAGAAATGTATCAACTAAATGTATCCATTTAGAACAGTTTACAGGGTCGACGACCCACCCTCCCAGAGCTGCTTCAAAAGATGAAAAATGACACTTTACACTTCAATATTAGAAAAACTGTCACACATAGAAAGTAGAAAGGCATTGAAAAAAGTCGTTATTTCTGGTGATCTATCTGAAAACAACTAGTTGTTTGAAGGTGAACCATCCCTTTAAAGGGATTCTGTCATGATTCTTATGATGTAGTTTTTATTTCTAAATTACAGTTCAAATAATTCACTCAACAATATAAAATGTAATTCCTGAACCAGCTAGTGTAGATTTTTTTAGTTGTAATATTGGTGTGTAGGCGCAATCTCCGGTGATTTTGCCTGGTCATATGCTTTCAGAAAGAGCCAGCACTTTAGGATGGAACTGCTTTCTGGTAGGCTGTTGTTTCTCCTACTCAATGTAACTGAATGTGTCACAGTGGGACATGGATTTTACTATTGAGTGCTGTTCTTAGATCTACCAGGAAGCTGTTATCTTGTGTTAGGGAGCTGCTATCTAATTACCTTCCCATTGTTCTGTTGTTAGGCTGGGGGATGATATCACTCCAACTTGCAGTAAAGAGTGACGAAAGTTTATCAGAGCACAAGTCACATGATTGAGGGCAGCTGGGAAATTGACAATATCTCTAGCCCCATGTCAGATTTCAAAATTAAATATAAAAAAATCTGTTTGTTCTTTTGAGAAATGGATTTCAGTGCAGAAGTCTGCTGGAGCAGCCCTATTAACTGATGCATTTTGAAGGAAAAACATTTTTTCCCATGATATTATCCCTTTAAGTTTTATGCATGCTAAAGCCGGCCATACATGGGACAAGGAAGGTACTGACTCAACCCATCTAGTCAGCAGCTAATTGGCCTGTGTATGGGGGACCTCTAACTGGCTGCCCAGTATCTGCTAATCCTGAGCGGCCCCTGTAGGCCTGCAGCATGATATAGGGGGCCAATGACTGGATCAGCACAACACATGGGTGGCCAAATATGGCAAAAATCTGCATCAGCATGCTACTGCATAACATCAATCACAGCCAACTCTGTAAGCCACTGCAGTTGCTTCCTCCTAGAGATACATTTCATTATATATTTTGTTTCTAATCGTTTTGATGCAGGTTACTCACCGGCTGACTGGGGAAGTGATGGTAATGAAGGAATTAATTAGGTTTGATGAGGAAACACAAAGAACCTTCTTAAAAGAGGTAAGTGCAAATTAATTTCTTAATTCATGCAAGTCTGCATCCTACCTGCTTTGTCTAATGTATTAGTTGCAGTATACATCACTTTTGGCAACCTTCTACTCTTATTATATCAATAATATTTACAAAATACTTGAATATATATACCGTATATCTCTTTATTGAATGAAAAGATTGCCAAAGAACCCTTTTCCAATGATTGTACTACTTGTTATTCTTGGTAAAGAGTGTGTTTGCGATGAATGATGTCAAAATATTTTTTTTTTCACCTGCCATCAAAATAAAAAATTAAAGCATGCATCGTTGAGCAACAGGAAGACTTGTTGGGATTTATCTAGGACAGCCATGGCTACTTAAAGGAGAACTAAACCCTAAAAATGAATATGGCTAGAAATGCTGTATTTTATATATTAAAGTTACTGTACCAGCCCTATATCATTAATGATTCAGGTCTTCACGGTTGTCTACAGTAGCTTCTCAGCTCCTCATCTTGGATCTCATTAGGCCTTTTCTACAGCTTTTTTCTACTGCAGAACATTGTGTCCATTTTTGCATGACCACACATGCAGCATATTCATAAATTAGCCCTTATGTATCATTCATATTCATTTAAACCGCCGACTGGTTGCTATGGTAAACTGTTATGTAGTTATCTTGTTCAGTGAAACCTCACCCCTAGTTAACATTTTGTTTTCTAATTTGCCAGATCTTATGATGCCTTAAGGCTCTTACAGCCTGTGCTCCCCTGCGTTGCGCTTTCTTCCGTTGAGCCACAGGGGAGCGCAGGAGTAGACGCACTCGATTATTGTCAATGGGTACTCACACAGACGAAAGTAAGCGATAAACGCAGGTAAGATGCAACATGCTGTGTCCCAACCTGCGTTTGGCGCTTACATGCGTCTGTGTGAGTACAGCCCCATTGACAATAATTGAGTGCGTGTACTCCTGCGCTCCCCTGCGGCTGAACGAAAGAAAGCGCAACGCAGGGGAGCACAGGTAAAAACACTCATCGGTAAGAGCACTTAGAGGTATAAATTTGTTTTTTTTGGGGCGTTTCATGCTTTAATTTCTTCCTAACCTATAAATTGCATTTCAGATTTTCCTGAATTCACTCACTGATTACATTAGGAAACACATATAAATATTAGAATTGGGCATTTTTTTTCATGACAATACACATACTGATATTGTTTCAATTTATATGCACTCTAGTCAATGAGGGTGACTTTGGGAGCGGTTTCTGCCTTTTTGGCACAATGTTTTCAGTACACGTACCATAGTCCTAAAAGCTTCTTCAAATTACTCAAACACACCATTTATTATTATTATTATTATTATTATTATTATTATTAACATGTATTTATATAGCGCCAACATATTGAGTAGCACTGTAAAGTAAATGTGATTATACAACTACATCACACGAATTACATATATAGAATATATGGAATAACAAACATCACAATCAATACAGGTACAAAAAGGTGAGGAAGGCCCTATGCATAGGCATACAGTCTAAAGGGAAGGGAGTAATACACAAGGTGTGGGAGTGGGCAAGATCGAAGTAAGTGGGTGAGAAATGTGGTACTGTATGTGTTATTGCGTTTGGTAGTTAAGCAGAGTGAGGGTAGGCTTCTCGAAAGAAGTGCGTTTTCAGAGATTTTTTGAAAGCAGAAAGGTTGGGAGAAAGTCGGACAGACCGTGGGAGAGCGTTCCAGAGGAGGGGTGCAGCCCTTGCAAAGTCTTGAATGCGAGCATGTGAGGAGGTAATGAGAGAAGAGTTGAGTAGCAGGTCAGTAGAGGAGCGTAGTAAGCGAGTGGGTGAGTATATAGAGATGAGTTCAGAGATGTAGGGTGGAGCAGAGTTGTGAAGTGCTTTGAAAGTCAGTGTCATTAATTTGAATTTGATTCTGAAAGGTAACGGAAGCCAGTGCAGGGATTGACAGAATGGCGAGGCAGAGGAGGAGCGGTTACTGAGGTGTATGAGCCTCGCAGCAGTGTTCATTATGGACTGGAAAGGTGACAGTCTCTGGAGGGGGAGGCCAATTAAAAGAGAGTTACAGTAGTCTTGACGCGATATGATGAGAGAGTGAATAAGAATTTTGGCAGCGTCTTGGGTGATAAATGATCGTATTTTGGATATGTTCCTTAGGTGGAAGTGACATGATTTAATAAGTGACTGGATATGAGGAGTGAATGACAGGGCAGAATCTAGGATAACCCCAAGGCACCGGGCCTGGGGAGAGGGGGTGATAGTGGAATTGTTAACTATGATGGATACTTCGGGGATGCTACTGGTGTTAGTTGGAGGAAAGAGAACCATTTCAGTTTTAGAGAGGTTTAATTTAAGGTAGCGTTGCGACATCCAGGTAGAGATAGCGGACAGGCAGGAGGAGACGCGAGTTAGGAGTTCTGGGTTGAGATCAGGAGATGAGAGATAGATCTGAGTATCGTCAGCATAGAGGTGGTAGTGGAAACCATACGAATTTATTAATTTGCCAAGGGAGGAGGTATAGAGGGAGAATAGTAATGGTCCCAGGACAGAGCCTTGAGGAACTCCAACAGAAAGAGGTAGGGGAGAAGATGATACTCCATTGTAGGAGACACTAAAGGAACGATTGGTGATGTAAGAAGAGAACCAGGACAGGGCTGTGTCATGAAGGCCAAGCGACTGGAGGGACTGGAGGAGGAGAGGGTGATCTACAGTGTCAAATGCGGCTGAGAGATCAAGCAGTATTAGTAGTGAGAAATGATTGTTGGCTTTAGCGGTTAAAAGGTCATTAGTTAGTCGAGTCAGGGCAGTTTCCGTGGAGTGTTGTGGCTTAAAACCAGATTGTAGGGGGTCCAGCAGGTTATTGTCAGAGAGGAATGAGGTAAGTCGGTTGTAGACTAGGCGCTCAAGTAGTTTAGAGATGAAAGGTAGCAGAGAGATAGGTCGGAGGTTGTCAAGATTGGAGGGATCAAGAGAGGGTTTTTTCAGAATGGGGGTGACAAGAGCATGTTTCAGTTGAGAAGGAAACAGTCCAGTTGAGAGCGAAAGATTGAATAGGTGAGTTAAGGCTTTGATTAGACAAGGATTGGTATTGCGGAGAAGTTTTGAGGGAATTGGATCAAGCGGGCAGGTGGTAAGGTGAGAAGAGGCCAGAAGCTTTGAGACTTCCTCATCAGTGACAGGGGTGAAGGAGCACAGGAGAGACTGGGGAGTGTGGAGCGTGGTGGAAGTCTAGGGGGGTTGAGTAGTGTAATGTCCCTTCTGATGTGTCAATTTTGTTTTTGAAGTGCTCAGCAATATCTTGAGCAGAGACAGATGTGCATGGAGGGGGTGGAGAATGGGAAAGGAGAGTGTTAAAGGTGGAGAAAAGTTGTGCTGGTTTTTTAGAAAGGGAGTTAATGAGTGAAGTAAAGTAGGTTTGTTTGGCTTGGAAGAGGCTGGTGTTAAAGGAGCGCAGGGCAGATTTGTAGCTCCAAAAGTTTGGTTCTGAACGGGATTTGCGCCAGCGACGCTCAAGTGTACGTGAGTGTCTTTGGAGCGCTTTTGTATGAGCAGTATGCCAAGGTTGAAGTGGTTTGGGTCTAGAACGTTTAGTTTTTATAGGAGCAAGCTCATTTAGGGCAGTGGTGAGAGTACTATAGTAGAGAGAGGTAGCCACATTAGGACATGAGATGGCTGAGATATTAGAGTGAAGAGAGTCAAAGGAAGAAGAGAGATGTGACACGTCTACAGCTTGCAAGTCACAGTAAGTACGTGTTTGGGGAATAGCAGGGGGTGAGGAGGGAGTTAGTGAGAGTTGAAATGTGACCATATTGTGATCAGAGAGGGGAAATGGGGAGTTAGTAAAGTTGGAGGTTGAACAGAGTCTGGTAAATATGAGATCCAGAGCATTACCATTGGAGTGAGAGGGGGAGTCTAAGCACAAAGATAAGCCTAGAGAGGTTAGTAAAAGAAGTTTAGAGACAGAAGAGTTGTTAATGTTGTTAACGGGTATATTAAAGTCACCTAATATGATGGATGGGATGTTACATGAAAGAAAGTTAGGAAGCCAGGCAGCAAAGTTGTCCAGAAATTGTGCAGTTGGTCCTGGTGGTCGATATATAACAGCAATGCAGAGTGAAACAGGAGAAAAGAGCCTAATGCAGTGAGCCTCAAATGAGGAGAATGATAAAGAGGGAACAGGTGGAAAAACTTTAAAAGTACAGCGGGGAGAGAAAAGCAAACCCACCCCACCTCCAGGTCTGTTACCAGGTCTGGGAGTATGAGTAAGGTGTAGGCCCCCATAGGACAGGGCAGCAGGTGAGGCAGTGTCAGTAGGAGAGAGCCAGGTTTCAGTAAGCGCAAGTAGGTTAAAGGAATTTGCAATGAAATGGTCGTGTATAGCGGTGAGTTTGTTGCAGACAGATCTGGCATTCCAGAGAGCACATGAAAGATTAACTGGGTTTTTAGGTATAGGAGTAAGTGTTCTGTACTGTTTGAATTTGCTCCGGAGAGAAGGAGCTCTTGGCCGTGATATAACTGGGATGGGGTAAGGGCCAGGGTTTGGGGAAATGTCCCCAGCTGCCAGCAATAGAAAGGAAAGAAAGACTAAGTGAGAGTGGGATTTATAAGTCCTTGGTTTGTATGAAAAGGAGGAGTTTTGTGGAATAGCTAAACAGAGTACTTTATAAACTTCATGTGTGGAGAGGGAAGGAGAGGAGAGTAGAGAGGCTGAGATTTGTATAGAACTGGGATTTGATGGAGGAGGTAGTGAAAAATGTTTTATGAAGCATGAGAGTGAAAGGAGGAGAAATGCAGGATAAAGCATGTTTGGAGTAAGAAGTAACAAACTAGCAGGTACAAACAAATCTGTTTTGTTCTTATCCCAGATGGTTCACTGTTGATTGCAGGGGAATCTGGTTCCTTTTGCCTTGTCAATGCCTTGTCCAACTGTCTTGTTTAACTGTCATTTCTAAGCATTTGTGAAATTTTAGCACTTAAGAAATGTTAGCATGCTTCACATCATATATTAAATCAAATTGGAAGTTCAATTAGCATTTCCCCTGTAGAAATAAATAGCACTATTGTTGTTGCCATGTGCATGACAGTACCTCTTTCTGTCCATGAGGTGCATTGCCTATTTATCTATCCTTACTAGAGATGCAAATGCGGATTGAATGCTTCAGTCTCTATTTAAGCATTAATTGTAATAATATCTACTACTAAAAATCTGTCTCTGTATCTGGTTGGTGTAGGTGAAGGTGATGCGCTGCTTGGAGCACCCCAATGTGCTGAAGTTTATTGGAGTGCTCTACAAGGACAAAAGACTAAACTTTATCACTGAATACATCCCAGGTGGGACCCTGCGCAGAGTTATAAAGGGCATGGTAAGTTCATTACCTTTTTTTATTAGCACTATAACGTCTGGGATCATTTCTATTACTTTGCTTAAATATCTGCTACATTTGGAATGCACTTGACCTGTGACCTGCGGAGTTTTGTGGATTAAGGGACGTTTTCGGCGCAATCTGACGCACAGCAGCAAAATGCCTGCGTCAGATCGCATGCGACGGAAATAAGGTAAGTAACGGAAATGTTGCATGGTGTCGCAGCATTTATCCGACGCGACACGACTGTCGGATGCAGATGCTGCACGTTGCGTCTGCATCCGACAGTTGTGTCGCGTCGGATCAACGCTGCAACACCATGTGACAATGCGCTTACCTTATTTCCGTCGCCTGAGATCTGATGCAGGCGTTTTGTTGCAGAGTGAACGTCCATGTAGTCCTACCCTAAATGGGAAATAAACCTACCCACATATAATTCATTGTGACTTTCTGAGTAAACCTTCAATTTACTGTAATTATGTTTTACTTTTAGCTTTTGTGATATTCACAGTGTGTAACAAGAGCGCCTCCTGCTGTTCAGCCCAGATAGAGAAGCTTAAAGGGTTGTGCACCACTGATGTAACTTTTATTATCATGTAGAGAGTGATATTCCGAGACAATTTGTAACTGGTTTTCATTTTTTATTATTTGCGATTATTTTTTCGTTATTTAGCTTTTTATTCAGCAGCTCTCCAGTTTGCAAATTACCCTAGCAACCATGCATTGGTTTGAATAAGAGACTGGAATATGAACAGGAGAGGGCATGAATAGTAATAATAAGGTAATAATAAATTAGTAATAAACAGTAGCAATAACAATACATTTGTAGCCTTATAGAGCATTTGTTTTTTTAACATGGGGTCAGTGACCCCGTTTGAAAGCTGGAAAGAGTCAAAAGAAAAAGGCAAAATATTAAAAAAACTATACAAAAATAAGCAATGAAGACCAACTGAAACATTGCTTAGCATTTTCCATATAAAAAGTTAGTTTAAAGGTGAACTACCCATTTGTTTTACTGATACAAACATCTCTTGACAATAGACAAGAGAACTAGAACTGAGAAGTAATAGAGAAAAGCAAAATAGTACTACAGGTTCATTTTCAGGCAATAGACTAATCCTGAGAAATGCAACTGAACCAATCAAAATAGCCCGTGTCCTGTAGCACTATATATCCATTTGATTTAGATTTTTTTTATTGTGAAAAGTGCAAGCTGGATATAGACTTTTTAATGGTCTAAAGAATGTAACATCGGATAATATATTTAAATATATTTGTGGCTTTAGAAAGTTTTTAGACTTGGCAACAGCAGTTTACTGTGGCCTGGGTGGCACACCGAATACATTTACTCAGGTAGCAGCGTTCTCACTCATTTTTTTTTTGGACAGTGTGCTTCAGACTTTTTAAAACTGCACACTCAAAATTTTCTTGTGCGCACCACAATTTGTTGTGTACGCAGGACTCAATATTTATGTGCATGCGCACAGATTAAAGGAGAACATCAATTCCCAAAATGGTGAAGTTACAATAAGTTTGTCTTCTGTACTATACAAATTGTACTACTTTATGTTGGTTTTTTTCAGGATGCTCATTTCCCATGGAACAAGAGGGTAATTTTTGCCAGAGACATTGCAGCCGGAATGGTGAGTACAAGTGCGTGTTAAAGGATGGCTCTTCTTGACTGAGCTTGTTTCTATCTGTCCTCAGAGAAGAGCCTGTCCCATCATTTTGATTGCAGTTGGTATTTATTACTCTACCACAATACATTATAATAATATATTTGTCTTCTGCTTACCTAGACATATCTTCATTCTATGAATATTATCCACCGGGACTTGAACTCGCATAACTGTCTTGTACGTGAGGTAAGATGTCAGCACATTTTTCCAAGTCAGTATGTAAGCAGTAGACCCCTCCCTCCACCCACACCCGCTTACCAGCTTCCTTTTAAAGACCCGCGCTGCCCCGCAGATGACATCACAAAAGGGGCAGGGTATACAGGCGCAGTGTCTATAAAAGAAGTAGCCGGAAGCCGGCAGTGCCACCCACGAAGAGGAGTGTGAGATTGGCCCGAACACGCCTGACCCGCGTGTACGCACAGGCACAGACTGGGGTTATATCAAAAAGATGATGGGTCATAAAATGTAATTTTTATTCAGAAAACTTTAAAAAGAAAAAACCCATTGTGTTACATACCTTTGGGGGCACATACTCAGTGTTGGAGTGGCCCACCGGGAAACCAGGAAAACTCCTGGTGGGCCCAGGTATCAGTGGGCCCTCTTGCTTCTAACCATTTAGCCTATTTCATGGTCATTCCCTATTTCTTTATAGGAAAAAATGCGTAATAATGGAAGAATATAGTAAGTAGATATAAAAGACTAGGAGAATAAAGAGGTTGAGTGAAGAGATGAGGAATAATAGTTTGGTAACTGGGCTCATGGTTTAAGGTTTTCTGGTTGGCCCCTGGCATCCCAATCCGACCCACTGCACATACTGTAATACTATGCTCTCTGGATAAGTCCTCCAAAAGGAAAGAAGAGATTTGTGGTCATACTTTACTGAATAAAACATATGTTTTTGTGCCTGCCTTCATTCTGCTGTATTTAAATCCTCTCCGTGCTGACGCTCTGGGGCATGATCACATGAAGCTACAGTAATTTTGTACTCTCATGTATATACAGTGGTATTTACATTTTGGCATGTGGTTACTATGTACCATTTTATGCACAGTAAATTTACAAGCCTCCTGAAGGTAGTAGAGCCCTGGGCACTAATAGGTCATATGTTGTGTACAGTGCAGGACTTGAACTGTTCATTTGTCACATAGAACTTTTTCTTGCCGAAATGAACATTGGTGCTTTCATGCCTGTTGAAACTAAAGCTGGCTGTATGTACAAGGCAAATTGGAAGCTTATTGGCAAACTGATGGTCTGCCTAATTGAAAATCAGGCAGATATCTTAAACACAGATAGTGGAATTAAAATGTATATTCTTTAATTGAATATCAGTGACCTAACTAATCAGTGACTGACCATTCCACTAATTCATAAATATTTCAAAACTGAATAAATACAACATAAATAAATGAGTAAAAATAATCAATAAGGGAACCTTATAAATGCATACACACTTCTGACCACAATTCATAACACTATACCATTTTCAAAATTCATTCCCGCAAAAAGCTTTTAAAAATATATCTTCTTCAAAGGTGTAACTGCCGTGTCTGTAGCCCAAAGAAATATTCCAAACCAAGAGAGCAGACTTAGGGACAAATTTACTATAGGGCGAAATGACTAAAGCGGGCGAAAATTTGCCAGCGTGATGTCATTTTGGTACTTCGCATAACGGTTGCTGGCGTAACTTCGCTAGCGAAGGAGATAGATTCTAGCGGTACTTCGCTCCCAAACGCCTGGTGAAATTTGCGCTCTGCGAATGGAGGTAACTACACAAATTCACTAAGATGCTGATTTTACTAAACGTTACCTCTTGTGCCAGACTTGCCTTCGCCACCTCAGACCAGGCGAAGTGCAATAGAGTAGAGTCCCAAAAAATGTTAGCGTCTTTTCCTTTTTCAGGGTGATAGGCTGAAAAGAGCGTAAATTGTTTCTGGGGTAACCGACTTCCCCCCTACATTTCCTAACATATGGCACATAAACTATACACTGCGCTCATGTGTAGGGCACTACAACAACTTTATTTTATTTTATTAAGGTTTCCCGGGCTTGTGTAGTGTAATGTATTTGCTGCAACATATACATCTATTGTACTTTAACTTTCCACCGTATGCAAATTATCCAACACTAGCGGAACTTCCTTTGCTTGGCGCAGTAACGCTAGTGCAACTTCACCAGCGTTTAGCGCCCTGGCGAATCTATGCGCTGTGAGCGAAGCCGTCGCTGGCGAATTTTCGGAGGTTAGTAAATTTGCCCCCTAGAATGTATTGTCAGTTATCTTTGCTGTTAGTAGTTTTGTAGAATAATAGTATAGAACTTAATCTTAATCATGAGAGCTCAAGGTCCACAACCTCAACTTGAACTCTCATGATTAACCTCTGAAATTTCTATACTATACGTGGCAGTTCCGCCTTTGAAGGAGATATTTTTAAAAAAACTTTTTTAAAAGCTTTTTGCTGGGGTTTAGAAGTGTTTATGACTTTATAAGGTTTATTTATGTTGTATTTATTCACTGTTTTTTATTGCTTAATGCTTATGAATTAGTAAACTGGCCAGTCACTGATTATTTAAGTCAGTGACTATATTGAATGAAAGTACATACGTTTAATTTACTTAAGGTATTTTGATTCTGTTTTTGGAATTTTTTGTTGGTTTCAGCCCCCAACACGAGGAATTGAAATTTGAAGTTATAATACTGAGAAGTGGTACTTGATTAATTCAGTCAGCTATATATCTGACAGGTTTAAAAATGCTATTAAAGGGGGTTGCAGATCTTCAGTTTATGGACACCTTTGATATAAACTATACCTTTTTCATGACGCATTGGCCACCAGAGGCTTCTCTTCCTTAGTGTGTGATAAAATTACATATTTTAAGCTGCAAACAAAAATAGATATACATGTAAGCAGCCCTCCGGTGCAGAAAATGGCAATTTATTTTACTGAATGGTCATAGACAAATAAAGTAAAAGTAGGGCTTATGTTACTTGTGTTACTTTTGTCACTGTGCTGTGGGTTTATGGTGGTAATTGTTTTATTCATTTGGAGCACAATTCAGAACTGATGGCTAAAGTGTTGTTGACTTATAGGATGGGAGTCTGGTGGTAGCAGATTTTGGCCTGGCGCGTTTGACAGATGAGACTCGTGATCTACGGAAAGACCGAAGGAAGCGTTATACAGTGGTGGGGAATCCCTACTGGATGGCGCCAGAGATGATAAATGGTAAAATAAATTAAGTATGATACTTTATTTAGATCAGACACCAACATAAAGCAGAATCAGCATCTGTGGCTACTGTACAAGTAAATGTTTATGCAGAGGGAGCTTTTATTAGCCACTGTTGTCAGAGGAGCAATTTATGTCAATTATTTTAACTGATAACTTGCTACCAACACTCAGCAATACAAAGCTCATTTTAAAACATTTTAAAACATTTTCTGATTTGTAGCCCCATTCTGGCATAGGGGCAGATTTACTAAAGGGCGAAGTGAGTAATGCTGGCGACAATTCACCAGGGTTATTGCTTTCAGGCACTATATGGAACATAAACTATACAGTGGGCTCATGTGTAGGGCAATATAACAACTCTATTTTATTTATTAAGGTTCCCTGGGCTTGTGTAGTGTAATGTATTTGCTGCAGCATATACATCCATTCAACTTTTTAATTTCCCGCCGTATGCAAATTAGCCTGAGCAAAGACCTCTAACGAAATTGCGCTAGGCATAATTGAACGCTAGCGCATCTTTGCTTTGATTGCTGAAGTAACGCTAGCGAAAATTCACCAGCGTTCGGCACCCTGGACGCAACTTTGCATTTTAGTAAATTAGCATTGTCTGAGCGAATTTTTGCCCAGCGAAGTGTTGCTATGGCTGCAAAGCCGTCGCTGGTGAATTTTCACCTCTTATTAAATTTACCCATTGAATATTGCAACCATCCAAGATTAGGTAGCCATATACTGGCACTGGAAAAGTATATAGTATACAGTAGTACAGGTATGGGACCTGTTATCCAGATTGGTCGGGACCTGGGGGTTTCTGGATAACGAATCTTTCCATAATTTGGATCTTCATACCTTAAGTCTAAGAAAATCATGTAAACATTAAATAAACCCCATAAGATGGTTTTGCTTCCAATAAGGATTAATTATATCTTAGTTTAGATCAAGTACAAGGTACCGTTTTATTATTACATAGAAAGACATTTTTTAAAATTTTGATTATAATGGAGTCTATGGGAGACAGCCTCTCCGTAATTCGGAGCTTTCTGGATAATGGGTTTCCGGGTAACAGACCCTATACCTGTATAGTATAAAAACTAGTACTGGCAAAAATGCCAGTCCATCTATCAGGCCTGCAGGCCACAAGGCTAAATATTGTCCTGTATGGGAATTCATACATTTAGTAGAATAACACTGAACTGTTCTTCTGGGTAGCTTCTTCTAACAAACAGATCTGATCAGGGCCAGATTTCAATCTGAAGCACCCCTAGGCCAAATAATTCATATAAAGGGAAAAAAAGAATAAAAGTATTTAAAAAAAAGAGTATTTTAAAACACCGTACTAGATTACTGGCTAGTGTTACGATATGAGTGCCATTCCCCTGAGTACAGGTAGTTTAATAATTGTATCTTTCTTTGTATCTGAACACACAAATCCTCATTTTGACTGATTGTCTATTGCCTCTGTGTAAAGGGGATTGACTCCCCACCGCCCAAATATAAGTAAAATTGCTCAGGGTGCTTCTTTGTGAGCATCAGTCTCCTGATCCACAGTTGCATCTTTTTAATCAGAGCATTTAACATGAATTTTTACCTGCTGAGCTGGGAATTTAAATGCTTGTTTCATAGCCCTTGCACCAATGTTTCTGTAGATATATAAGCTTGTTATCAGCTAAGAGGACCCAGTCTGCACCTTAATGAGCCAAATACAACTAACCGGCTTTTGGGTGCAAGGGGCAAATGTGGAGACTTGTGTGTTGACTAAAGTAGTTACAATTCATTGAATTGTGTGCCTGTTCGTGCCCCAGATAAACTAATCAAACATTTGCTTTTAAATAATGCTGCCTGCATATTAGTTACTATGAAATATTAGATCCAGCACCAACCTTGTACCTGTTATTACTCTACTACAGTGACTATTAAGAAAAAGCATCATACTCATGTCTGTTTTTTAGACACTAGTAAAAAATGATTTGATGTGTAACTAGTGTATGATGTGTATCAGTCTCCTTTATGATCCCCTAAATGATTAATAATGTCTTCTTTGTGTTATTTTCAAAAATCCTTTCTAAATATATGATAATGGGCACAAAGTGTCAGCTATTGGCTGTGAACGACAAAGCATCTTAATTATAAAGCAACACAAAATAATATAATTTATCTCTTTACATTTTATTAAAAAATAAGGTTTAATTGCAATGATACACAGTTCATTCTGGCATGGAAATAATTGGCTGAATTCTTTCTCCTTGTATGTGATGTCCGTGGGAGGATTAGGCTCAGAATAGTAGGAATACATTCAAATGCATTCAGATCTGACGCAGGGAGCAGTTCATTAAAAACAAATAACTGACAGTCAGGAAAGTTTTGTTAAAAAGGGACAGTATGAAACTGTGAGGATTCCTTTAGGATTTCTTGGTTCCATATTTGATAAACAATCCTGTTAGTTCATGATTTTTCTAGAAGATTGTGTCTTTATATTCCTTCTTATTTTTATACAGATATTGTTTCCAGCATCCCTCCTTCTGATTTTATCTATTCACGGTCAGGATTGCCAGTTACCCTTTATTCCATCTGCCTCTTCATGTAGCTTGTGTAGCTAGAGGACTGTGTGCCCTTCCATCTTAAAGGAAAACTATACCCCCAAAATGAATACTTAAGCAACATATAGTTTATATCAAATTGAATGACATATTAAAGAATCTTACCAAACTGGAATATATATTTACATAAATATTGCCCTTTTACATCTCCTGCCTTGAACCACCATATCGTGACTCTATCTGTGCTGCCTCAAAGATCACCTGACCAGAAATACTACAACTTTAACTGTAACAGGAAGAAGTGAGGAAGCAAAAGGCAGAACTCTGTCTGTTAATTGGCTCATGTGACCTTACATGTGGTTTGTATATGTGCACAGTGAATCTTACGATCTCAGGGGGTGGCCCTTATTTTTTAAAATGGCAATTTTCTATTTATGATTACCCAATGGCACATACTACTAAAAAAGTATATTATTATGATAATGGTTCATTTACATGAAGCAGGGTTTTACAAATGAGCTGTTTTACTCAGTATCTTTTAATAGAGACCTACATTGTTTGGGGGGTATAGTTTTCCTTTAAGGGTCTCTTACTGTGTCCTCTCTTTTCCTACTTCCTTAGCTCTTGTAGAAAAGTAACGTGTTGCTGTACTTGTGGGATAACTGATTAAGATATTTTAGGAAATGCAGTCATCTCTAGGGCCAGAAAGCAGTTACCAAGGTGCTCCCTCATTTTTAAATTGTCAAATGTGCAGCTGGGATCTCCATTACTTAGGATCTCATAAGCCAAAGCAATTCCATATAGAACACAGACATTACATTCCTCAGGTTGTGCTTTGACACCATACACTATATACAAATGTTATTCAGTGGGTCTGGAACCACATTTTGATTAAGGGCTTCGATCTGCTTTAAATCTGCCTGGGAGACTGTAAGGGGCACATTTACTAAGGGTCGATTAACCATCGAAGTAAAATCCTTCGACTTCAAATATCGAACGATTAACGATTCAAAGGATTTTAATCCATCGATCGAAGGATTTTCCTTCAATCAAAAAAAGCATAGAAAGCTTATGGAGAAGGTCCCCATAGGCTAACATTGATGCTCGGTAGGTTTAAAGTGCACAAAGTAGGTAGTCGAAGTTTTTTTTAAAGAGACAGTACTTCGACTATCGAATGGTCGAATAGTCAAACTATTTTTAGTCCGAAACGTACGATTCGAAGTCGTAGTCGAAGGTTGAAGTAGCCTATTCAATGGTCAAAGTACCCAAAAAAAAAATTGCGGTTTTAGAAGCATTTGGGCAGCATCGATTACTCTGTAAGTCAGAACACTATTGGGAGTTTTCAGCTGTGCAAACTCATATAGTGATAGGCCCAGGTCAGAGATCCAATAAGAAATTTCATCATAGATCACAGATTGCACTGCAGGCTTGGTAATAGCAGGGACATTGTCAGGGCTGGTTTTCCTCTTCCTTAAGTGAAGGTTTTTTTGATTATGATCTCACTATATCTAACACTGCATTTATATATATCCAAAGTTGACTCAGCCATGTTATTTTCCTTCTCTTAGCTTCATTGTTGCTCTTTACATGGCCCCTTTCTCTTGAAATCACTTTCAGAGGATTTAAACACTCTGAGTGAGCATGACTATTGATTGAGTGAATAAAATGTATAACGATGATCTAAGATGATATAAAATGTTCATATTCATGATATTTGAAATCATGTAGAGCTAAAAACAACATAATGGAAAGACAATATGGTGTTATTAATGCAAGTTGGATAAAGCTTGTAACTTACACTATTGCTTGTCATTTATATATACTCATTAGTCAGCTAAACATGGAGTATTTTATAATGTAGTAAAAAGAATAGAAATCTATCATCATATAAACACTGTGTACACGTCTATAGGCAGACAAAATATTACATATATATGATACTTCATTAAATTTAGTTCCTGTTGAAATTCTGTTCAGAGGATTAAACCAACTAACGCTCTGCGTGGGGATGACTTTTGCTTGAGTTAAATGGGACTTTAGTGAAAATGAGAATTGACTATTGTCAAAAATTGTGTACCTTTTCTGAATATATAACATTAACCTTTACTATCCCCCTCTCAGCAATCTCAGCAGTGGGTCAGTTTGGCTCTAATACCTTATCTAGGCATAGGGAGCCCACACCAATGTATATGAGCCAACTGTCACTCAAACGCTGATTAACAGGGAAATAATGAAGAGCAGCTTGACTATTTCACAAATTGTACAAACTTTATACATAGAAGAAAGTTGATATTATTATAATGATGCTTTATTTATATAGTGCTGACATATTTCTCAGTGCTTTATAGATATTATCAGATATCATTCACATCAGTCCCTGCCCCAGTCTACTTTACAATCTAAGGTCCCTATTGCAGGGGTCTGTAGTTAAATTCTCAAGCAGCTGTTTGGCAGCTGAACCTGCAATGATCACAGGAACCACATGACAGTCTCTTTGGCTGTTACCAAGGGGGATATCATCAGCAAGGGTTAAGCTGTGTGGCAGCGGAGATGCAATTAAATTATATATACTATGCTCTGCTTGCCACCCTAGGACCAGGCCTTTGTGGTATTTCCACAAATCCGGGCCTGGATCTGATCAGAAGTAGGATAGGGCCTGTGATTGCAAGGTGGTCTGTTAAAAATACCCCATGGGGAGCAGTACATGACTTTATGGCCGTACAAGGCTCACGGCACATGGGATGTTATATACAACATCACCCTCCGGCAGAGAGGAGCAGCAGATAAAATGCCCTTCTCCACCTGTCACTACTCTTTATACTAGTTGATGATAAGTGTGCAGTTGAACACACATCATGCCGTTATAGGTGAACGTTGGCGTCAAATAGCCTGCCAAAAATATGTGGCAGAGAAGAGCATTTTATCTGCCATTGTTCTCTGCTTGAAAGCAGCAGTGGGCAAGATCCCCTGGGTGTCGGGAGACATACTAACGTACAACTTCTCCTGCTTTGTGTACACTACAAACTCCAGGCCTATTTGGGTGTGAATGCTTTAGTCTGTACGGTGGCATTTGTTTGTACCAGCTAACATGAATGCACTTGTAAAAGTCACATTAATACTGACCGACAGAAGTATGGTGTCTCCACAAGGCTTTTATTTGGCACCTTCTCCATTCACCCCAATAATCAGGGGCGTAACTATAGAGGAAGCAGACCCTGCGGTTGCAGGGGGGCCCAGGAGTGTAGGGGGCCCAATGAAACCCTAATTAATTAGCAATTTTAATATATCTTGGTAAAATAGGCCAACTTAAATATTTTGGGGCCCTAAATTGAATTTGCTATGGGGCCCAGTAACAACTAGTTACGCCACTGCCAATAATGTTCTGTCACTTGGGGCTGAGATGCTTAAATCCCTGTTATTTTGTTGCAGGAAGAAGCTATGATGAATCTGTGGATGTTTTCTCCTTTGGGATTGTAATTTGTGAGGTATTTATGCTGGTTCCCATTACTGTGCTCTTTGCTTGTTTCATTGGTCACTTAGTGCTTGCTGGATCCTTCATTTACAGTTGTGTACTTTAATTTTCTTCTTTTTTTTTTCTTAGATAATTGGACGTGTAAATGCTGACCCTGATTATCTCCCTCGCACCATGGATTTTGGGCTCAATGTCCGTGTATTCTTGGATAGATTTTGCCCCCCAAATTGCCCACCAGGATTTTTCCCCAGTGCTGTGTTGAGCTGTGACCTGGATCCTGAAAAGAGGTAACGCTAAAACCTGGTATTGCCAGTATTTACCAGTAGGTCTTTCCAGCTGACACGAGGTTCCGCCTAAATATTAGGAAGGGTTTTTTTTACAGTGAGAGCTGTGAAGATGTGAATTCTCTCCCTGAATCAGTGGTACAGACTGATACATTAGATAGCTTTAAGAAGGGGTTGGATGGCTTTTTAGCAAGTGAGGGAATACAGGGTTATGGGAGATAGCTCATAGTCCAAGTTGATCCAGGGACTAGTCCGATTGCCATTTTGGAGTCAGGAAGGAATTTTTTACCCCTCTGAGGCAAATTGGAGAGGCTTCAGATGGGTTTTTTTTGCCTTCCTCTGGCTCAACTGGCAGATAGGTAGTTAATAAAAAGAAAAAAAAAAAAAAGGTTGAACTCGATGGACATGTGTCTTTTTTCAACCTTACTTACTATGTTACTATGTTATGTCGTTTTGATTCAGTCCTGTATCAGATTAATTACGCACAGTCCTGTATCAGATTAATTATGCGCAGTCCTAGATCAGATTAATTATATTATATATAATTATATATATATATATATATAAAGTATATATGTATATATAATCATCCGACCATAGACATCTTTATGTGCTTCTCTGTCTTTGTAACACAACTTGTTATATCAGAAATCCTTTGTTATTTCCACTATGATAATATCATGTCAGATTGTTACCCTCCAATAAAGTCTTCCACTTTACCTGTGCTCTGTTTCAGGCCAAGGTTCTCCCAGTTGCAGCTTTGGTTGGATTCCCTACTTAGGCACTTAAACCTTCAGCTTCCCCTCAGTTCACATCTTGAACAACTGGAACGGAATTTCTGGGAAAACTACAGGAGGGGTGAAAGCACACTTCACGTGCACCCTGAAATCCCTGAATAAGCCCACCCATGGAGCACGGTTTCATAATGAACACCCCCAGACTGTCTATAGGGTGATCTCATATTGCTTATCTTGCACGGAGTGGGGATCTGCCCCCCCATGTTCTAACAAAGAGGATCTGTTGCATCAGAGCTGGAATATGTTAGACTACTCAGAAGCATCAAGGGCTTTCCAAAGATTCTAGAACCCTTCTAGTTCCTCAGGGTGCCTATTGAGTTGAGTTGGTTTGTGATGGTTCTTTTTGGCAAGCTATCTTAGTTAAACCAGGGTTAATTAGTAAGGCACTTAGTCTTCAGAGTACCAGAAACAAAATCCATAGTTCGTAAAGGCGTCATTACATCAATTCCCTCCTTGCATGGCGCCACCTTTTATTGAGATTTTGTGCAAAGAAGCATCCTGCACCTTGTGTAAATACCTGTGTGTAAATTTGGATCCTGCATAGCATTTTGTACATAGCTTCCTTAATGTAGGTAATATTTTTCTTCTCACCTTTCCCAACCTTATTGTGTATTCTCTACACACACCATTGCTTTATGTAGGCTCAGGGTTACATTGGAGTGAATGGGACCACAATGCACTGGGGCTGAGATCAAAGAAAACTGTGAAGAAATCTTAGTATATGCACATCATACTTATATGGTACAGCTTTCACTTGGTAGTTCCTTGGATATAATGCATATTTGTCAAGTAAGCTTAGTGATTGGTTGTAAGCTTCTACACCCACCAGCACATGAGCTCACAAAATATCATCAAGGTCTGTCCTGTTAAAATTGATGTGGGGGACTCACCCTGTCTCAGATCATATCCCATTAATTTCATCCTATTAATGGGATTTCTTAAGGTGACGCTGTCGTCATATACTATCCATTTTTAAATAATTCAATTTATTTTTTTACATAGGCTTAATATTGCATAGTTTTCATAAAATGATACAGAAATACTGTGATGGTGCTTTGCTGCTTTAAACTTTCTTCTCTCTCTTAGGGGCAAATTCACTAAGATTCATAGTTGCACCAGCGTCCGATTCTCCACACTTTGCCAGGAAAATTTTCACCAGCGCTTCGCAAATTCACTAAAATCCGAAGTTGCGCTCAGGGGAAACGAAAGGTTGCGAAGTTGCACTAGCGTTAATTTGCCAGGCAAGTCACGCTAGCGATGCTTAATTTGCATACGGCGCCAAATTGAATTTACAATGGAAGTATACGTAGCAGCACTACACAAGCCTGGGAAAGCTTCAAAACATCAAATAAAATTTTTATTTTGCCCTACACATGTGCCCACTGTATAGTTAAGGTGCCATGAGTTCGGAAATGTAGGGGGGAAGGAGGGGAGCCCCATAAAAAATTTTGATCTTTTTCAGCCTATCACCCATAAAAAAAGAAAAAACGCCAGCGTTTTTTGGGACTTTGAAAAAATTTAAACTTTTTTTGAAGCAATCCCTATCGACTCTATTTCACTTCGCCTGGTCTGAGGTGGCGAAGGAAGTCTAGCGTAAAAGGTAGCGTTGAGAAAAATGCGCACGTAAGTGAATTTGCGTAGTTACGTCCATTGCGCAAATTCGCCAGGCGTAAGCGCGCAAAGTAACAATAGCGAATTTACGCCAGCGTCCTTTAGTGAACCGGCAAATTAACGAAAATGCGATACGCTAGCGAATAAACGCTATCGTTAGGCGCTTCGTCCTTTAGTGAATTTGCCCCTTAGTCTTCTGTTCAGTGATGAAAATCTCCTACAATCTGCAGAGGTGTAGATAGGAAATCCTTTAATATTACAAATCACCCTTTTTCTGTGTTTTGTCTTAAATATAGCTAGAATTACATTTATGAACATATTCAGAGTTTCTGTTGTGTTTTCAAAATTCACTTTATTCTCCACTGGTTTAATTATTCAGCCATATTACGCAGTTTACAGGCACAAATATTGTTGACAATATTCCTTTAAAAACACTGTCTTCATTCATTAATTGTAGGGTCATTGTTGGTTGGCCCCATTTTTGTAACTGTATAATGAGGCATAGTTTATCACTGATTCCATATAATGAGGTGTGGAAAAGGTATATAGGGAATGAAACATGCACACTGTAGGTAGTCCATTGCTTAGGGGCAGATTTATCAAAGGTCGAGGTGAATTTTCAAATTGAAAAATTTGAATTTCAAGCTATTTTCATGTACTTCGACTAGGGAACAGTCCAAATTCGATTCAAATTTGCAAAAAAAAAAACGAATATCGAAATTGATCACGTACTGGGGCTCATTTATCAAAACAGGGCAAGTTTGCCCATGGGCAGTTACCTATAGCAACCAATCGGTGATTGGCTTTTTAAAGCCAGCTGCAAGTAGAACAATGAATGCAGCAATTTGATTGGTTGCCATGGGTTACTGCCCATGGGCAAATTTGCCCAGTGTTGATAAATGACCCCCAGTGTCTCTTTAAAAATTCAACTAAAACCTGCCGAATTGCTATTTTAGCCTATGGCGGAGTCAATTGGTGGACTTTGAAAAATCAAAGTTTTTTTCGGGAAAAACTTTGAATCGAATTCGATCGAATGCGCTATTCCTTCGAATTCGAACGATTCGAATACGGCTGAATACAGACCTATTTGATCGAAAACGGACCTATTCTGCCTAAAAAAAACTTCGACTTCATTTCAGTTGGTCTTTTTTAGGGATGCACCGAATCCACTTTTTTGGATTCGGCCGAACCGAATCTGACCCCTAATTTGCATATGCAAATTAGGGGTGGGAAGGGGAAAACATTTTTTACTTCCTTGTTTTCTGACAAAGTCACACAATTTCCATCCCCGCCCCTAATTTGCATATGCAAATTAGGATTCCGTTCCGCCGGACAGAAGGATTCGGCCGAATACGAATCCTACTGAAAAAGGCTGAATCCTGGCCGAATCCCGAACCGAAACCTGGATTCGGTGCATCCCTAGTCTTTTTGAATTCGGATTTCGAAGTTTTTTTAAGTCGACCGTTGATAAATGTGTCCCTTAGAGTCAGGATACCTAAGAGGCTGCATTCACTTTGATCTACTTTACAAAACAAATGAACAGATATGTAATAAAGAAGTATACATTGTCTGTCCAAATGCATCACTGGCAATTCTGCCACCACCTACCATTTCTTTCATGGCCTTTGGGAATGGCCTTCTTGGCAGTGGCAAGTGGCCTTAATGCCAGTTAGGGCATGAACTGTGGTGACTGCCTGTTTCCTCATCTAGGTATTCCTAAATGCCCAGTTTAAGGGCAGCTGTTGTTGATATTCTTGGAACAATGACTGATAAAACTGATGATATCCTATATCTGCAACCTTGTCATCAGATAGGGGACACCTGATCAAAGGTTTGACCTTCAAGTGGGGATTGAATGAAAATAGTATTACAACCACTGCTCTAGCTGTGCAAAAATGTGTAGATTTATCTTTACCATCTAATAACTTGAGTAACTCTTGTCCTAAAAATGAGCTAAAAATGGCATGTTTTATATATTGAACTCATTGCACCAGTCTAAAGTTTCAGCTTGTCAATAGCAGCAATGATCTAGGACTTCAAACTTGTCACAGGGGGTCACCATCTTGGAAAGTGTCTGTGACACTCACATGCTCAGTGGGCTCTGAGCAGCTGTTGAGAAGCTAAGCTTAGGGGTTGTCACTAATTATCAAGCTGAAAATTAAGTTTGTCTATAATATAAGCTGATGCTACAGGGCTGATTATTAAATTCTGATGCTAATTGCACTGGTTTGTGCTGCCATGTAGTAATTATCTGTATTAATTACTAATGAGCCATATAGTGTGACATTTCTATTCTATGTGTACTGTATATTGTGAGTGGGTCCCTAAGCTCAGTAAGTGACAGCAGCACAGAGCATGTGCAGTGAATCAGCAGAAAAGAAGATGGGGAGCTACTGGGGCATCTTTGGAGACACAGATCTTTACTGCTAAATGGCTGTGGTTGCCTTGGGCTCGTACAGAAGCCCAAAACATAATGTACAACATTTCTAGCTACTTCCTTAGTTTAACTTCCATTGTCCTTTAAGTCATAGCAAACTTACAGTAATATTTAGAGCCAGTGCTGTTCTTTGTGTATCAGAATTCATTAACGTCTTCAGAGGTGAACGTGTTGACTGATGTGATATTGTACCATGGCCTCCACATTTTCCATTATTGACCGATTGACTTTATTGTTAGAGACTTGCCTGTCTTGGGATCTATTAATAGTTAATGGGCCGTGGTATAGAATAGGTGCCAATAGAAAGTGATGTTCAAAAATGTGCCATAGACATGCTAGACAATCTGATGAAAGTTGGATGTGTGTTATAGCTTACAGGTGAACAAGAATATCCTTTTAGGCCTATCAGTTGTGTAACTGTAAAAAAGTACATTATTCCAGTTTATAAAAGTGTACTTTATACTCAGTTCCTTATTTGCCTGTGGCTTTAGGAAATCTTGATATTTGCTATAATTTAGCAGCATTTTGCACATTTATTTACAGAAGAAAAGTCACAGATTCCACACATTTGCCTTATGTTGATTCCGAATTTTGCATGTTGCGTCTCTGTATCTGGGGTTGTGCAGACAATGCGTTGTGTCTTAATATTATAGTCTGTTCTGCCATGTACCAACTGCAAGGAGGATGTGGCTTGTATAACTTTATTTATAATGTTTTCTTCTTAGATTTTTCTTTGCTGGCCTTTTATAGACCAATGTGGCTGAGACAATTTATGATTGGTCCTCATTTTTATTTTAAAGTATTTGGTGTGTTTTTTACTTATTGACATTTTGTTCATCAGCTCTTCATTATGGAATTAAAGGGCATGTAAAGTCTAAAATAGAATAAGGCTAGAAATGCTGTATTTTGTATACTAAATATAAACATGAACTTACTGCACCACAAGCCTAATCAAACAAATGATTTCTGCTTTCAAAGTTGGCTACAGGGGGGGTCACCATCTTGTAACTTTGTTAAACATCTTTGCAAGACTAAGACTGTGCACGTGCTCAGTGTGGTCTCGGCTGCTTAGGGATCGTCATAAACAAAGCTGCTTGAGTTCTGCATGGTTGGGAAGTAAGACGGGGGGCTCCCCCTGCTGTTCATAAGTATGATTGTTTCCCTGCTCATCAGTTAGGGACCGTCTGACAATTCCTATCCATAGCAGTAAATGAAGGGAGAATTTCACTGCATATAGTCAGGTTTCTTATAAAAAGGGTACATATTTTTTAATTAAAGTATGTTGGAGATAGGTTTCTTTTTCATTAAACAAAGTAAAAATGGGATTTTACTTTTTTGCCTTTACATGCCCTTTAAAGAGTATTTGATTTTATATAGGGTCAGAGCTGGAAAGAGTCAAATAAGAAGGCAAATAATTCCAAACAATAAAAATGAAGGCCAATTGAAAAGTTGCTTAGAAGTGACCATTCTTTAACATACTAATGGGGGAATGTAATGAAAGCCGCAAAGAGCAAAACAATTTGCACAAATAAGAATTAAAATTTGCATTTCACAATGTAATAATCATCTCTAAACTGTTATTACATTGCAAATTTTCATTGCGCGTTGCAAATTATCATTGCGCATTGCCCACTTTTAAGAAGTGCTTGAAGGTGTCGTATTGGGGAATGTAATAAAAGTGGGTAAGGGAAAAGATATTTGCAATGCGAAAAGTTATGCCTCTGTGTGAACAAATGTGCCTTTATGCAAATTTAATATATCTTTTGCGAACCCAGAAACTGCTTAGCGACCACATCCAACAGTAGAAGAAGGTTTGCGAATTTTATAGTTTGAGTCAGTGCGCAGTGAATGTAATGAAACTTCTTACTGAAAAAGTTGTTATGTTTGCTCCAAAAAAATACGACACCTTCAAGCACTTCTTAAAATTTGCAATGCGCAATTAAAATTCACAATGTAATAACAGTTTAAAAAAAGAGTATTACATTGCCAAATTAGACTTGTTATTCTTATTTGTGCTAATTGTTTTGCGCTTTGCGTTTTATTACATTCCCCCCTTAATCTTTTGGAGCAAACATAACTTTTTCAATAAGAAGTTTTATTACATTCACTGTGCACTGGCGAACTAATATACTAATATAACTAATATATTCGCAAACCTTCTTCCAGTGTCGGAAGTGGTCGCTAGATAGTTTCCGGGTTTGCAAAAGCTGTATTAAATTTGCGCAAAGGAAAATTTGTTTGCACAGAGGCATAACTTTTCGCATTGTAAATATTTTTTCCGTTACTGACTTTTTTTTTTTACATTTCCCCATAAATGTTAACTTAAATATGAACTGCCCCTTTAACCAAAAAGTAAGGTATTTTTGCCAGACAATGTAGTGGAAATGCAAATGTTTTGGTGCTGTTATGGGTTGTATCTAATGTGTTAATGTATCTAACGTGGATGTTATGGGGCAGATTTACTAAAGAGCAAAGTGGCTAAAGCTAGTGACTTTTCGCCAGCGTTGCCATCCGCAGGGACATCGCCAATTCACTAACAGGCTCCAATTCACTAGCGAACGGTATCGTTGCTAGCGGTCATTCGCACTCTATCGCCAGGTGTCTTTTCACTCTAGCGAGCGGATGTTACTCCGCAAATTCACTAAAATGCGGATTTTACTGAACGTTAGCTCTTTTGCCAGAGTTGCCTTCGTCACCTCAGACCAGGCAAAGTGCTATTAAGCAGCTAGATCTTCCTACAACATATCCTGTGTGTTGAAAATGTATTAAAGTTCCAAAAACGCTGCTGACTTTTTTGATTTTTTTTAAGCGGGATTGGCTGCAAAAGTCCTAACTTAATTCCTGGGAACACATGGAACATTAATTTTACAGTGAGCTCATGTGTACAGCATTATAGTAACTCTCTTGTCTTTATTAAGGTTCCCTGGAACCTGCTGCAACATTTATAATAAAGACGTCCATACAACTTTAAATTTCCCGCCCTATGCAAATTGACCTAAGCGCAAGATCAATAGCGAAGTTTCGCTAGGCACAAATGACCGCTAGTGCATCTTCGCTATTAAATACTTGCACAGCCGAAGTAACGCTAGCGAAAAGTCACCATAATTCGACACCCGGGTTGAAACTTTGCATCCCAGTGAATTAGCGTATTCTTAGCATATTTGCGAAGTGCTGCGATGGGTTCGAAGCTGATGCTGGCGAAAATTCACCCGTTAGTGAATCTGCCCCATGTATCTTTAACATTTTAACAAACCTGGAGAAAAATACATAAGATCAAACATTCACGCCTTTACATTAAAATAGATATCATGCCAAATCACCCTGTTGCTAAATGTCAGTACAACTCCCTGCCAAGTTGCAGGGTACTGGGAGTTACCCATTTCAGCTTTATATTATGCATAGTGAATGTACAAGGATATTTCTGAAGGCAATTCTTTTTGATATATGGTTGTACTTTTAGGTTTGGTCCTATTATTTTCTGACTCAGGGCTAATGAAGGATCTGCTACAGGACAATTGTTGGAAAAAACAATCTTTATAGATTAAATAAATATGTTTGTCCCAGTAATCTGAGTCTTGAGTGTTATTTTATTTGATTGGCATGTTGTTGGTGTGATGCAACAGGCTGTGATACCCAACTGATACATATGAGTGTGACACCCCAGGCACCACAATACAGAGGGTGGCAGTTTGGGAACCAGGGGAACAGGAAGTGCACCAGTAATTGAGCCCCCTCTTGATGTCCTGGCCAGATTAATTGGCTGGCAGTTAAATCATAGGTACCTATTGCACAAGTGGCCAAATTATATTCTCATACCTCCCAACTGTCCCGTTTTGAGCGGGACAGTCCCGCTTTTGACAGCTCAACCCGCTGTCACGGATTTGTACTGATAAGTCCCGGGGTTCTCTTTGATCTGCTGCACTGAACAGCCAGAAACAGTATCTAACTTAATTGTGTCTTGGCAGACAGCCCGGAAAAGATACTTGACATTCTTTTGTAACAGTTTGATAAGATAAGAACTTGGACTCACAGCTTAAATTCACCTTCATTTGCAAAACTGTAATAACATATAAAAACCACAGAAATGTGTTCAAACTTTCATAACCTGCCAAATTATGTAACATGAATATGGTAATTAGGGGGTGTGGCCACAAAAATGGGTGTGGTAAAAAAAATTGACGCGCGCCAAATCTTTTTGTCCCTCTTTCTGTTTCCTAAATGTTGGGAGGTGTGCAGGTGGCCACACACACAGCTACATCAGGTGCCTGAGCTAACACTTGTGCAACATGAATGGAGAATAATGAACATTTATAGAGGCTAAGCCTCCCACTTCAAAGACACTAACTGGCATATATCCATATACAGTATAATACATCTTCTTCAACAGAAAGCTTCCTCAAACAAAAATGTCACCATCCTCCAACAGTTACAGAATGTGCTCAGCAATATCAGTTATAACATCCTGGGATCTATCCACAGTGGGTTTTAAATCCATTCACATGGATTAAGCCTAAAATGAGTTGTAAGAATCACAGATTTGGAGGGAGCTGGCAGCTATAGGATACTGGCCTTAAACGCCTGGCTGAGAAACATTTAGGACAGCGAAGAGTCATCCCCAGCTAACAGCAATGTAGAGCACAGCAAGCAGTCTTGTTTCCAGTTATTGTCTAGCTTAGCAACAGGCTCTACAGCAAGTCTGTTTATCTACTTTGGTCTTTATTACTTAACTCCATTCCTTCACCTTCCGTATTTATATGACCACAGGCAAAGCCAAGAATATTATCCCCACTGCTATTACAGATACCTTTCAACTGTACTATACCTGCTATCCGACAGCCGCAATCCCTTCCCTATCCCACTGCTACTATAGGCACCATCTCTCCCTACTATACCTGCTATCCCACAGTCCCTTCCCAGAGACTATTATCCACTGTTACTATAGGCACCATCTCTCCCTACTATACCTGCTATCCCACAGTCACACTCCCTTCCCAGAGACTATTATCCACTGCTACTATAGGCACCATCTCTCCCTACTATACCTGCTATCCCACAGTCACACTCCCTTCCCAGAGACTATTATCCCACTGTTACTATAGGCACCATCTCTCCCTACTATACCTGCTATCCCACAGTCACACTCCCTTCCCAGAGACTATTATCCCACTGTTACTATAGACACCATCTCTCCCTACTATACCTGCTATCCCACAGTCACACTCCCTTCCCAGAGACTATTATCCACTGCTACTATAGGCACCATCTCTCCCTACTATACCTGCTATCCCACAGTCACACTCCCTTCCAAGAGACTATTATCCCACTGTTACTATAGGCACCATCTCTCCCTACTATACCTGCTATCCCACAGTCACACTCCCTTCCCAGAGACTATTATCCACTGTTACTATAGGCACTCTCTCCCTACTATACCTGCTATCCCACAGTCACACTCCCTTCCCAGAGACTATTATCCACTGTTACTATAGACACCATCTCTCCCTACTATACCTGCTATCCCACAGTCACACTCCCTTCCCAGAGACTATTATCCACTGTTACTATAGACACCATCTCTCCCTACTATACCTGCTATCCCACAGTCACACTCCCTTCCCAGAGACTATTATCCCACTGCTACTATAGGCACCATCTCTCCCTACTATACCTGCTATCCCACAGCCACAGTCCCTTCAAAAACAGAGAAAAATTATATTCATTTTAAAATGCTCAGCGTGCTTTTTAGACATATAAAAATGCCTCTATGTAAGAGCCATACTTTATGTACTATGGGGGAAATGTAATAAAATTTGCAGAAAACAAATTTTTGCACAAAAAAATAAATCACATATCTCAATGTAATATTCTTCATTAGACTTTCTATTGCATTGCGTAAAGATGGTGTAACCTTTGGAGCAAAAGTAACAACATTTTCATTAAGAAGTTTTATTATTATTACATACACTGCATACTATTGCAAACTATAAAATTCACAATCTCTCTCCTATTGTCGTATGAGGGGCAAAGTGTTTTCAAAGGCAAAATTGTTCACTTTGTGAACATTTATTGGCATTGAGGACGAATTGCGACCAATATTACAGTAATCCATTATTCTATTATTACATGTGCTGAGCCATTCATATAAACTTGCAATGTATGCTTGCCTATTGTGTAATATGTGCAGTCAATAAAAACTGAAATGTTAAATGACACAATGCTCTCAGTATATGGTGCAGTGACCCCAGCATAAATTGATTTTGTGACCTCCAGCATAAGTGACCTCATCAAAAATAATACACTAATGCCCAGAATAACCTGTTATAAAGGCTTAAGCACATAATGACCCCCGCATAAAATAGTGGAGTGCCTCTGCCCCCCCCCAGCATTCACTGTTGCAGTGATCCCTATATGGGAGCAAATACACTAAGCTTCGTAAATTCGCCAGCGACGGCTTCGATCACATCGCAAAACACTTTGTCAGGCTTAGATTCACCAGGACAACGCTAATTCACTAAAATCCGAAGTTGCATCCACGGCGCCGAACTCTGGCGAAGTTGTGCTAGTGTTACAGAGCCAAGCGAATCGAAGTTGCGCTAGCGTTGGCTAATTTAGATATGGCGGGAATTTTCACTAATGTTAGTCACTTCGCCCTTTAGTAAATTTGCCCCCTGGAGTGGTAAATATCTGTAAAAATGTGTTTTTAATCCACTTCCTGGATGCCAGAGTTGGGGAAAACTTGACAATCAGACAACAAATGACATTTTACTGTAGAGTACTGCAGACTAAAAAAAAAGTTCAGTAATGAAAAAACCAAACTGCAAATTTGCGTTTAATATCATTATAATACACAAAAGCCATGAATATCTTGTAAATTATATCCTTATAAACGGTGAGTTCTGATGTCATCAGTTATAAACGGTGAGTTCTGATGTCATTTCTGTCACATGACTCACTGAAACTTGTGTATTATATTAAATAAAGTACCCCCAGTTGCAAACTATGAGGATATTAGAAGTTACCTCGGAGTTCCATGACCTGTATAAAAACACTCGGCCTTCAGCCGCGTGTTTTTATAGGGTCATGAAACTCCTTGGTAACTTATAATATCCTTATATTTTACAAGAGGGGGTACTTTATTCACTATATTCCCCCCAAATGCCACTTTGCTTCTAATACAACTAATGTAAATGTATCTCATCCTGCCTTGTTGTCGACCTTTAGCTACAGGAGTGGACACCAGCGTTGAACACAGAAAAAATGGCTCTGGTTCTGTCCGGTACAGACCAACAATGTAGAATGAAATCAGCACTCGCTTTGCACTCATTCGCAGAGTGCGGGAAAGTGATTTAAGCACTGGCATGTATACTGGGCACATAGCAGTCATTTATATTGAAACTGCTTATCAGTCAATACCATGATGCCCCCCACTTATTTACCCTGTTTCTTTCTTATATGCACTTGAGAATAATTTGTATTCTGTAAGTAAATACAGTATAAGATCACAGAAACTTTCAAGAGTATGGGATTTCCTTCTATATGCGGCTACAGAGTGTGTACATGTTATACTATTATTATTATTATTATTATTATTATTTGACACAGTGAGCTGTGCTAATCTGCTAATAGCCTGACCAGTTTGCAATGATTAATTCTTGTCCTTGATGCCAGATCAAAAATATTATTGTATATCATGCATATAACTGTATAAATGAAAGTGTATGTACACAAATATATAAAAACAAAGTTATGATCATAAAGTTGATAAGCCACCACCCCACGTCAAGATAAACCCCATATGGTGGTCCCTAACTTGTTTACCTCCGTTCATAGTACTTCTCTGCATAGTAGTATTACTTGTAATCAGTGTCTCCTGAACCTTGGTTTCAGTCTGTAGGCTAGATCCTCCCCCGCCACTAGCTGTTGCAGCTTTAAAGAGAGAGAGATTGCCCAAACCAAATGTCCATTTTTGAAAAAATATAGGGCCACCATTTGTTTAAAACTTTTTAAGTGAGATCAAGATTTAAGGTTCTTTACCTTTCATCTTTCGTTTTCCCATGTGTCAAAAGGCAGAGCAGGCTAAGTTTATTGATATTGATGATTGTGGACAGTGTTGGACCTAATCGCTTTGGGCAATTCGGGGAGATTTAGTCGCCTGGCCAGTAATCGCCTCGTCTTTGCAGCGACCAATCTCCCGAACGCCTTCCCTCTGTCTTGTGCCGGCTATAATGAAAAGTCACCTGCGGCATGTCAGAAAAGCAGCTTACAAAATAAAAATTCAAAAAAACGTTTACTTTAAAATAGTGCAAGCATTGTTTTATTGACTATTATTCATTTTCAGACAGTTAGCCAAACGTGGACATACAGTATAACAAAAAATGCAATTGATAAATGAAAACTCCTTATAAACGTTATATGTGAGTACTCTCCCTTTTGCAGCACAGGAACCCCAGTATAGGATAGAAGTACTAAGAAGTCCATTATTTTCTTGTTGTTATTAGTCTATATGTAGATACAGTAATCAGCAGGGCGTATTAATATTGCAGAAGCCTTACAGTTCCCAGCACATAACCCGGTCCAGTGAATTGCGTTCTTATTGTTGAGTTTGGATGCAAAGCAGGCAGCATACCACCAAGCACCCCCATAACTGGTGGCACAATTTGAACTGTAAATGTCCTGATCTTTGTCCTTGGCAGTGAACTTCATGTTGTCATGTGTGGTTCCTGCTAGTATGGAAGACATGGCATCTCCAGCGGTGCCCCTGTAGCTGCCGAGTCGAAGCATGTAACCATGAGCCTCATCCTCTACGCTAAACAGATTGTAGTCGGCATACTTCTCTTCATTGTTACTATCATGTATGACAAAGCGAACCTGATACACTTTCTGTTTGCAAATTTGATGGACATATTCTACTCCCAACCAATGGTCTTTCTCCACATTCCCAAAGCCATATTTGTAAGTGGTCCAGGATTCGTCCCAGGTAATCTCAGAGTTGAAGCTGTTGCGCTGTATGACAATCCATCCGCCACTATACGTAGTCATATCACAGTACACAACCACTGGATGGAGTCCCTCAGGGTGAATTACATAGACTCCGCTTTCACTGTTTCTTGGGATGATTTCACTGCAGTCTCTTGGGAGTTCTAGAGGAGAAATATGACAGTTCAAATTCATCATTAGTCCTAGATTTTAATTCAACAGCATGTCATTTATTGTAATGTTATTGTTAAGTAGATAATCTCTTATCAACAAGATAAAGCACCTGATTTAAAGGGACACAGACACCTCTCAAAAACATACCGAACCTGATTTCCTGTGGATTGTTTTGTGCAGAACAATACCCGTGCAACACAGAGATACTATATTATATACTATATTGTGTGCCCACATTTGGAAAGATTGTGCCAGATTCAGTTTGATGAGAACAATTCATTTATATAAAAAAAAAATAAAAAAAAAGAAAGCTCCCATAGACTCCTTTATAATCAATTTTTTATTTAAATTTTTAAAAAGTATTACCTTTTTCTCTGTAATAATAAAACATTACATTGTACTTGATCCAAACTAAGATATAATTAATCTTTATTGGAAGAAAAATGAGCTTATTGGGTTTATTTAATGTTTACATGATTTTCTAGAAGACTTAGGGGGTTATTTATCAAAGTCTGATTTTATCTCAACTTTTTCTGCTGCAAACTCCGATCAAATCCAGTTTTTTACGCTTATTTATTATTAAATTTTTGCGAAAATTGCTTTACTGGAAAAAACAAAACAGATTTTCGCGATTCTTCCGGATTTTCCACCCGAAAACTCATATTTTTTTTCATATTTTTCACCTGAAAACTCAGATTTCTTATGTTTTTTGCCCAAAAACGTTGGGGTATTGCACAAAACCCACACATCAAAAAATCTGAGATGCCGGATTTTCTGATTCAGATTTTTCCATCCTCTGGGTTTAATTACTTCCGAAAAAATTCGTGATTTTTTAAAAGTCTATTTTATAAAAAAAAAAAATCAAATTTTTCGTGATTTTTGCAATCGGAGTTTAGTAAACAACCCCCCAAAATTATGAAGATCCATATTACAGAAAGATCTGTTATCCTGAAAACCCCAGGTCCCGAGCATTCTGGATAACAGGTCCCATACCTGTAATATAATTCAGTATTCTCACTTGTTCAGCATTCATAGGGGAGGATCCACAATAGCATCGGAGCAATGCTGACCCTGCCTGCATCATGAGGTTGCTTGTGGTACAGTATATGCAGAATATATAATGCAGCCCCTTTCCATAGAGTATTAAAGAGAATTATGGCAACACTTCCAGCTCTCTTGCTTTTCCTTTATTTGTGGCCTGCAATGCATTCGCCCTGCATGGTCAGTAATATCAGCCTATATACTTTAATTTATATCTTGAGTACATACTTTCCTTTTCCACATCATTACGCCTGGGTCTTCTATATGAATGGTGCTTGGAAGCCACAGACAGAGCAGCAATTATCCATAGGAATAGATGCAGAACTCCTAAAATGGATGTTTTTGAAAGAAAACAAGATTTTAACCCCACATTAGATAAATTTTTTTCAATTGATTTTATTTATATTAAAAGGACAAAACAACTAGGTAGAATCATTCTTGTTTGCCATTTATGCTCTTACATGAAGATGATTACGTTTAAATAAATTCAGGAGAAAGCCCCTTCCAACAGTTGCTCTAGAATAAAAAATACTGCAATGCTATTGATTTAATATTCTCTGTAATTATTCTGTATGAAACGTTTGTCTTCGAAAAAGGTGGGTTTTTTTTGTATCCACTGCTCTCACAGCAGATTGAGCTATAAGAAAATCTGATATCCAGTGGGGCCCACGCTAAGAACCAGTGTACTATGTAGTAGTGGCATTTTCTTGCCTGATCATTAGAGCTGAAGACTTACCCATCTTGCTCCCAGTCTCGGTTTCTCTTCTGTATGATTCCCTGACATGAGCGTTTCGACTTTTAACAGACTCACTGGCCCATCAACCTTCTTATCACTGTCTAAGAAAACAAATAACTTTGCACAGATAATTATTATAAATTGTGCAAAGTCTAAACATGTTTTTCTGGAAAATGTGCCAAGAAGTTTATCAGCTCTGCTCATAATACTGTATGTCCTTTGTTATTATTTTGCTGTTTCCTTCAAATTAGCAGCCCTTCTGATAATTGTATGCTGCTGGTTTGGAAGGCTGCCCAATCCTTTCTGTGGCTTTTATACTAGCCTTTTTTTAATACTAGGTTCATTAAGCTACATAGTATGGATTCATTTAGTCCTGAATTCAAGACCTTTTTGCCAGGACTTCATTTTGGCCGAATCCAAGTGCCTGGCCAAATTTTAAATTATGGGGCAGATTTATTGCGTTGCCACCCGCAGGGACATTGGCAATTCACTAACAGGTGTAGGCTACAATTCGCTAGCAACGGTCCCATTCGCTAGCGAATTGTCGCCTGCACCTGTTAGTTCATTTGCACTTTTTGCTCTGGCAAACGATCGTTACTCCGCATATTCAGTAAGGTGCAGATTTTACTGAACATTACCTCTTTCGCCAGAGTTGACTTCGCCACCTCAGACCAGGCTAAGGGCTAAAAAGAAGCTAGATCTTCCTCAATCTTCTGTCACTTACGTCATATCCTGTGCGCCGAAAATGCATTAAAGTTCAAAAAAAAGCTGGGGATTGCCTGCAAAAGTCCAAGCACAAGATCACTAGTAAATTTTCGTTAGGCACAAATGAATGCTAGCGCATTTTCGCTATAAAATGCTCGCACTGCTAACGAAAAGTCGCCCTTTAGTATATCTGCCCCTATGTGACTTGCAATAACTGGAGTTTTTCTGTTTCCCTGGGATTCAAAGTAGGATTTGGTTCAGAAGATGTAATATTCGGCTGATTCTGTGGATTCTGTGCATCACTGCTAATTTAAATTACACAAATAATATGCAAACAGAAGCAGAGAGCTGGAAAACAAGTGCTTAGCTGAGTAAGAAAATTACTAGGGCTTTTAATCCTAATACACTATAGCTAACGCTAGCGAAAATTCGCCAGCGTGAAGTCATTTCGCAACTTCGCAAATTTACTCAGTCACCCTGGCGAAATTTTGCCAGCGATGATGATAGCCTAGCGCAAATTCGCACCCTAACGCTGGCGAAGTTGCACTCTGGCGAAGGGGGCGAAAATACGCAAACTTACTAACATTGGTCTTTTTCTGAACGTGACCTCCTTCGCCAGAGTTTACTTCGCTGGGTTAGAGCAGGCGAAGTGCAATAGAGTAGATAGGAGTTTTAAAAAAAAAAAAAGTCCCAAAATAGTTGAAATTTTTTCTAAGTCCCAAAAAACGCTAGCGTCTTTTCCTTTTTTAAGGATTATAGGCTGAAAAAGATTGTACATTTTTTTGGGGTACCCTCCCCCCTACATTTCCTAACATATGGCACCTAAACTTTACAGTGGGCTCATGTGTAGGGCAATATAACAACTCTATTTTATTTTATGAAGTTTTCCCAGGCTTGTGTAGTGTAAAGTATTTGCTGTTACATATACGTTCATTTTGTACTTTAACTTGGCGCCGTATTCAAATGAGGCATCGCTAGCGTAAATTCACTTTGCTTGACGAATAAACGCTAGCGCAACTTCGCTACCATTCGCCTCCCTGAGCGCAAATTCGCATTTTAGTGAATTTGCGTAGCACAGGTGAAAATACGCCTGGCGAAGTGCGGCGAAGCTGTCGCTGGCGCAACTTCGGATCTTAGTGAATTTTTTTATTTTTTTATCCTCGCACTGTGTAATGAAATCATCTTGTTACTTTCTTTTTACAAAACAGTTGCACTGCCATGCGATTATTTTTAATAACAGCATTTGGATCCCTTTCAGTATTTCTAAATTGATATCAAAGACCTTGGAAAAAAGAACAACAAGCCAGTGGACTTTGCAACGGTTTATTTGCTGATAAGCCAATATTAATTGTGGAGTCTGGAATGTAGGTGTGTTGTGTGAATAAACAGGAGAGGGGAGGGTCAGGGATCTTGTATATATTAGAGACTTTTTATTCACTTGATATAATCCTTTCCGAAACAGACTATGGGTAAGGTTCCAAAACAAATGCCAGTATTTTTAATTTAATATCCATACTAATGATTTAGTGGCTCCATTGCAATTACAATACGAAACTCTCATTCCATCTTTTTTTCTTTCTAATTCTTATGCGTGGCTTCCACAGTATTTGTGAGCATTTCTATATTCATTTCAGGTCCTCACTTTCTGACAGTCACCTGGGTGCTATCAGCCTGCATTGCATACACATCGTTTGTAGCAGCGAATGAAGAAAAGGGACACTTTGAAAAAAGTGAGCACATATATAACAACAGCAGTATTGACCATAGTAAAGTGCAACTATCACCATAGCAGTTTATTTATTTATTGTCTCCTTATTGATAATATGAAACAGTGTTGGGCACTTTTATACAACTTTGATGATATTCCGAGAAGTCAGTGTATGCTTAGTTTAATATAATGAATGATTGATATGGTTCTCACAGAAATAAAATATTGTGACCAAAACACTTTTAACCAACAGCACATGCTTCCCATTTATCTCTCTAGGAAGATAATTTCCTTGTTTATTCCTGAGTGATGCCTGGGCCAAAAAATAAGTTGAGCTGGCTCTCAATATTTATTATATAAAAGCAATTATGGGTTATGTCTGTGTATATATATATATATATAAACAGGTATAAGAACCATTATCCAGAATGCTCAGGACCTGGGTTTTTTTCGGATAATGGTTCTTTCCATAATTTGGATCTTCATATTTTAAGTCTACTAGAAAATCATGTAAACATTAAATAAACCCAATAGGCTGGTTTTGCTTCCAATAAGGATTAATTAAATCTTAGTTGGGATCAAGTACAAGCTACAGTTTTATTATTACAGAGAAAAAGGAAAGCATTTTTAAAAATTTGGGTTATTTGGATAAAATGGAGTTTATGGGAGACGGCCTTTCCGTAATTCGAAGCATTCTGGACAACAGGTTTCCGGATAACAGATCCCTTACCTGTATATATATATATATATATATATATATAATACACAAAAGCCATGAATATCTTGTAAATGATATCCTTATAAATGGTGAGTTCTGATGTCATTTCTGTCACATGACAGAAAACTTGTGTATTATAATAAATAATAGGGCGTAGGATCCCTGCAGGAGTATGCAATAAACCTGTATTCCTTTTGATCAGAGGGCCGTCCAATTCTTTGGTGTTGATGTGTATTATAATAAATAAAGTACCCCCAGTTGCAAAATATGGGGATATTAGAAGTTACCTCGGAGTTCCATGACCTGTATAAAAACACCTTATATTTTAGAAGAGGTGGTACTTTATTCACTATATAATATATATATCTATATATATCTATATATATATATATATATATATATATATATATATATATATATATGTAGCCATAACCATATACAGTATTGCTTTGTTGTAGGGATGCACCGAATCCAGGATTCGGTCTGGGATTCAGCCAGGATTCAGCCTTTTTAAGCAGGATTCGGATTTGGCCGAATCCTTTTGCCCGGCTGAACCGAATCCTAATTTGCATATGCAAATTAGGGTCAGGGAGGGAAATCGCGTGACTTTTTGTCACAAAACAAGGGAGTAAAAGATGTGCAAATTAGGATTCTGTTCGGTATTCGGCCGAATCTTTCGCAAAGGATTCGGGGGTTCGGCAGAATCCATACTAGTGGATTTAGTGCATCCCTACTTTGTTGCACTGGAGCTAAGGCAACAGGATAAAAAATGTGTAGGCCTGGCTTTACATACTATACCTTGTGTCAGTAAATTTTCTTTGCTTTTACATCACCATGCCAGTTCAATCTATTATTTATTCCAATTACTATGTATTGTTTATTCCAATTACTATGTATTGTTAAAGTTCTGGGGCATGTGTACCTGGACCCAACCTTCTACTTGGTGACCATCCACCATTCTGACAGCCTTATATTGTCTATAGCAATTGATTCAAAGTGATACATGCCTTTCAGCAAAAGTGGGCACCATAGACAGTGAGTTCTTCAGGGGCACTCATCTATTCTGGGGTCAAGCACTTAATAAGAACAGTAAGAACTGCTATCTGGTGGATATGGTTGGAATTCAAAGACATCTCTTTATTTAAATTAATCTATTGTCATACCATATGTCACATACAATTAACCTCCCCCCTTTTTTTGTACTCTCGTTACTCCCCAAATGCCTCCCCATCTACCCCCCGCATTCACCATGCTTCAGACGTTTGTTTCTTTTTTCTCCCCTTTGTTACATTGCTACAAGGCACTATTGCATAGATTTTGTGAGAATAGTTTTCACGTATTGCTTTATACTATTGTAAAATTGCAATAAAATCATAATTTGGAGCACACTAATAAAAAACACTGTAATATCACTGTGCACTGCCCCGCATACATCTTTATATTCTGCACACAAGATCCATGCTTTGGGTTGTGAGGAGTAGTAAAGAATAAAAACAATCTGTGGCTCCTTGCTTGTTGGCTGTGAAGTCTAAACTTTAAAGGGATCCTGTCATCGGAAAACATGTTTTTTTCAAAACGCATCAGTTAATATTGCTACTCGAGCAGAATTCTGCACTGAAAAATCCATTTCTCAAAAGAGCAAACAGATTTTTTTATATTCAATTTTGAAATCTGACATGGGGCTAGACATCTTGTCAGTTTCCCAACTACCCCCAGTCATGTGACTTGTGCCTGCACTTTAGGAGAGAAATGCTTTCTGGCAGGCTGCTGTTTTTCCTTCTCAATGTAACTGAATGTGTCTCAGTGGGACATGGGTTTTTACTATTGAGTGTTGTTCTTAGATCTACCAGGCAGCTGTTATCTTGTGTTAGGGAGCTGCTATCTGGTTACCTTCCCATTGTTCTTTTGTTTGGCTGCTGGGGGGGGGGAAGGGAGGGGTGATATCACTACAACTTGCAGTACAGCAGTAAAGAGTGATTGAAGTTTATCAGAACACAAGTCACATGACTTGGGGCAGCTGGGAAATTGACAAAATGTCTAAAAATTGAATATAAAAAAATCTGTTTGCTCTTTTGAGAAATGGATTTCAGTGCAGAATTCTGCTGGAGCAGCACTATTAACTGATTCATTTTGAATTTTTTTTTTCCCATGACAGTATCCCTTTAACTATTATTATTTTTTTTAATGTGACTTTTCCAATCTTCCCTTCTGGTCTAACAAATAACAGACAAAACCTGTTTTGGTTATAGCATAGAAAATAGGAGGTAGACATCTCCTGGGTTATGCAAGGTCCAGCATTTTGTTGTCTTAGGGCAATGGCACTTTTTGGGAAATTCCAACAAAATGCTTGAATATGTTTCCCCATGTTGTTAATTTAAATCTCAGCATGCAGACCAGGAGGGCCCATACTTTACTAATGCGAATTCTACTTTTAGTGATGTTGTCCCATTATGATCGACATCCATAAAAGCAGTGTTAGCATTATTTAAATATTGATTTATGAGACAATGTATATTGAAATATTTAACAAACAACTATTTCTTATGTAACCTTAACATAATAAATATCTTAATGAAAAGCATAAAATACCGTAGCAGGGTAAAATAAACAAGATATTTGTTGACAGTGTATTGAGATCTACTGTTCACCAACTAAAGGTCTACTGCTACAAAGTGTCCCACATGTGATTGCTTCTTAGAAAACTTTTACACAATTCTCCAAAAATATCCTTTTTTTTATACCCAGTCCAATAGCAAGTGAGCACTGTTACCAATTTTGAATTGGTTTCCGCTACCTGTTACATGGTTTTTAGTAGGGATGCACCGAATCCAGGATTCGGTTCGGGATTCGGCCAGGATTCGGCCTTTTTCAGCAGGATTCGGATTCGGCCAAATCCTTCTACCCGGCTGAACCGAATCCGAATCCTAATTTGCATATGCAAATTAGGAGCGGGGAGGGAAATTGCGTGACTTTTTGTCAGAGAACAAGGAAGTAAAAAATGGTTTCCATTTCCCGCCCCTAATTTGCATATGCAAATTAGGGTTCGGATTCGGTTCGGTATTCGGCCGAATCTTTCACGAAGGATTCGGGGGTTCGGCCGAATCCAAAAAAGTGGATTCGGTGCATCCCTAGTTTTTAGGGACCTTGGTGAGTTTTGCTATATTATTTCACCATGCCTTAAACCAGGGGGATAGATTAAGGTTCCAGAGGACACTATTTTAGATATTGACAGGACACTTTTGATCATTTAACAATCTTGCAGACTGGTCACGTGGATAAATGCCAGTTCGGCACATTCACAGCAACTTTAGGCTCATGTGATTGTAAATGAATAGGATCAGGTTTTCCAGGAATTACGCAGTCAAAAAAATATGTATCATTGGTTTTCAAATTAAAGGTTTGAAAACATTTTGCCAACATCACCATACACAGATATAAACTATTCAGTCACTATAATTAATACTAAAGGTATTTGACATTACATTTTTTAGGATGCATTCTTTTCCCTTTTTTCATATTGTAATACTTAATATTAGTAATCTATATAACATGTATTTTGTAGATTTCCCACAAGATTGTGACAAACTCCCCAAAGACAGCCCGAGTGGTGTGTATGTGATCAAGCCTGAGTCTTCCCCTCCACTAGTTGTCTACTGCCATGTGGACACAGAAGGCAATAGCTGGACGGTGGTGCAGAGAAACACACTTAAAACAGAAATCACTTGGCACGAATCGTGGACAACTTATAAATACGGCTTTGGAAATGTACTGAAGGAGTATTGGTTAGGCAATGAGTATATCCACTTGTTGACTTCTCAGAGAACCTACATGGTGCGTTTCCTGCTGAAGGACAAAACAGAAACAGAGTGGTATGCCGACTATGATATATTTAGCATAGACACAGAAGCCAATGGATATATTCTACGTTTAGGAAGGTACTCAGGTACAGCTGCAGACTATCTTTCAACTTATGATTCAAACAATATTCACGATAACATGAAGTTCTCCACAAAGGACAAGGATCAGGACCGAAGTGGCTCACACTGTGCTGGAAGCTATGGGGGCTGGTGGTATGACAACTGCCAGCTGGTCCTCTTAAATGCAAAAGGTTATATCAACTGGAAAAACATCTGCAGTGGCGATTGCTCTGAATCCATTATTATGATCAAACCTACAGGTATTTGCTGAAGACCATAAAATGACCGTCCCTAAAATGGACCGGGGGTTTAGAAGGTTGCATCATTTCTATGCCTGATAACACAGTGACAACAAATGTTGCCGTTGTAAACCCTGAGCCTTCTTGGGACCAAAAAATGTAATTAAATATTTTTTTTTGCATGGACCCATTTATATCCAGATCCAGAGGCCTACATTCAATTCTTCTATCTGGAGTCTTGGTAATTGAAGAGGCGTCTGTGAATCTGAACACATGGTTCAGTTCTGGTCAAATTCCTGAAAAGAGGATTAATCCCAAAAATAACCCCTCTACGTATAAATACTCTGTGTTTACCAGTGATTGTGTTTTTGTCATACCTCTGCAGGAGGGTTGGGGTACAAGATGTTTAGATTTGACAAATCAAAATTTAACCCACTCAGAGCTAAAGTTCCACGTTATTGGTCTTTTCTTCAGCTTCCTTCTCCTTTGCCATGTCTAGTCCATATATATAGCTTCTACTCCACCTTTTGCATTACCTACCCTCCTCTACTACAGGTATGGGACCTGTTATCCAAAATGCTTGAGACTTGGCTTTCTGGATAATGGATCTTTCCATAATTTGGATCTTCATACATTAAGTCTGCTAGAAAATCATGCAAACATTATATAATGTCCAAAATTAGAAGTACTTGAAGCTACAAACCGTTTCTAGATCGTTTGGGCTACTCAATCCGACAGTGATCTGGTTTTGCCACTTCCAGAATGTAGAACATGAAGGTTCACTGGAGAGCAATTGTGTTGAATTTAAATTGCTTTTATTCTGGGTGCATAGCACAACATGTTTCTGACCTCTTGGGTCCTTCCTCTCTTCACCAGAGGAAAGACCCAAGAGGTTCGAAACATGTTGTGCTATGCACCCAGATTAAAAGCAATTTAAATTCAACACAATTGCTCTCCAGTGAACCTTCATTTTAAACATTATATAAACCCAATAGGCTGGTTCTGCTTCCAACAAGGATTAATACAGTATATATCTCATCAAATACAAGTTATTGTTTTATTACAGAGGAAATTTTTATTTTTTTTGAAAAATGTAGATTATTTGGATAAAATGGAGTGTATGGAAAATGGCTTTTCCATAATTTGGAGCATTCTGGATATCGGGTTAGCAACAGTTCACATCTGCTACGGGTTACTTATTGAAAATCCTATGAGCACACCTGCTAAGCTATTTTCAACCTATGCAAAAATGAATGTAGTTCTGGATTGGCTATAAACAAAAACGCATATTAATTATCAAATTAACACTGATGAACACAGAGCTGAGTATGTCAGCAACAAAAAGCTTCTTTCTTGTGCCTCATAATATTCCATAAATCATTGCACCCAGCAGTCTATTGTGTCTTCAAAGGTCGGATCAGAGATCCCATAGGATAGAAATTAATCATTACTTGTGTTGTCTCTGCTAAGAAACACAAGTAGGATTGTGTATAAATATTTTTCTGTCTGGATTTGAGACCAATGGAAATCACAAAGTCTCTCCAGAACCAAAATCAACCAGGCAAAACCTGTCTGGTATAGTTCCAGCGAGTAGGAGCGCACAACCATAAGAATCTACAATTCCTGGGTGCCAGTCTTTAAAAAATCTGGATATCCCCACCGATGACGACACGCCAAGGATAATTCCACATAGTCATTTGGATCAAATAAAGTGCAGGTTTATTTAAAGACCAACATTTTGATTTCTTACTGGAATCTTTGTCTTTAAATGGTCTTTAAAAAAACCTGCACTTTATTTGATCCAAATGACTATGTGGAATTATCCTTGGTGTGTTGTCATTGGTGGGGACACACACACACACACACACACTCCCTATATCTGTATTTTTCAAAGTACTTTATTCCATAAGTTACACCCTAAAAAAGGCCCCAAGCAGAGCAGGGGATGAAACATTGGTGCAATTTATGGAAACGTTGGTGTAATTTATGGAATAAAGCACTCTAAGAAATATGGATATTTGGAGTGCGGACCACCTTCATTGTATGTATTAAAGAGGATGCAGCAAGTCACGTTGCAGAACCTCATATATGATTTATCAAAATTCAAATTTTCGAATTCAAATATTTTTGCAAATTCGAATTATATTTTCAAATACTAAAATGTCTGTTGTTTACTAAGCAAAAAAAAAAAACTCTTAAAACTTGAATGTAAAAAAACAGCATCTAAAAGCTGGTTGGTCATGTAGAAGTCAATTGGAGTTGTCCTAGGCAAATTCAAGCCATTTTTTTAGTTAGCGATTCTCAAGTTTGAAAACACACAAATTCAAGGTTTTAATGCCTATAAACTTGAAAAATTAGAGGGATTTGATAGGGATGCACTGAATCCACTATTTTGGATTCGGCCGAACCCCCGAATCCTTTGCTAAAGATTCAGCCGAATAACAAACCAAATCCGAACCCTAATTTGCATTACTTCCTTGTTTTCTGACAAAAAGTCACGAGATTTCCCTTCCCGCCCCTAATTTGCATATTCGGATTCGGTTCGGCTGGGCAGAAGGATTCGGCCGAATCTGAATCCTGCTGAAAAAAGGCAGAATCCTGGCCGAATCCCGAACTGAATCCTGGATTCGAGTTGTTTTTTACAATTGTATTCAATAAAGTTTTTTTACATTTGGATGTTTTCATAAATGAGCACACATTCAATTTTGTTTTTTAATTATGAGTTTATTTGAAGTAGAAAAAAAAACTCACAAATTCGAATTTTGATAAATAAGCTCGTTATAGTGCATTATTCTAGGTCTGGGCACTTTCCTGCAAGTACCTTTATAGAATTGAGAGCATTGTCAAAGTAACCTAGGAAAAGCAGGGCTGGTATCAAAGCATCTAACCACACTCCATTTATCAATCTATTTAAAGGATAACTAGCACACCATAGAGACTGGAAGTGCCACCAACACTCTGAGCTTGGAGGTCTCTTACGGCATTCCATCAGGAAGTGTTCTCTACAGTATGGCTAAAACTTTCAGAAAACAAGAACTGGGTGACTCACAAGGACACCTGTCAATGCACTGTAATTAAGACTTATTTCCATCACACAACTCCTACAAATGTGTAAGTGATCCCTATTAGTATGTACAATAAACTTTACATTTTTATTGTCAAGAGTTGCCTTATTTTCTAAAATGAATTCCAAGTTAGTCCTCACTTTGTCAGCACACTGTCAACATCAGTATAGGGATTTTTCAAGGTCTGTTTATATATGTTTGTTTTTCTGTATGTCACTGAGGTCACAGTTTATTAAAGGTCCTTAAAGGGCATGTAAAGGCAAAAAATTTAAAATCCCATTTTTACTTTCTTTAATAAAAAAGAACCCTATCTCCAATATACTTTAATTCAAAAATATGTACCGTTTTTATAAGAAACCTGACTGTATGCAGTGAAATTCTCCCTTCATTTACTGCTGTGGATAGGAATTGTCAGATGGTCCCTAACTGCTGAGCAGGGAAACAATCATACTTATGAACAGCAGGGGGAGCCCCCGCCTTACTTCCCAGCCATGCAGAACTCAAGCAGCTTTGTTTATGACGATCTCTAAGCAGCCCAGACCACACTGAGCATGTGCACAGTCTTAGTCTTGCAAAGATGTTTAACAAAGTTACAAGATGGTGACCCCCTGTAGCCAACTTTGAAAGCATAAATTATTTGTTTGATTAGACTTGTGGTGCAGTAAGTTCATGTTTATATTTAGTATACAAAATACAGCATTTCTAGCCTTATTCTATTTTAGACTTTACATGCCCTTTAACAGAGGCGGGTGGAATTGGCACCCATGTCAGTAGTTCACCTACCTAAATTATGTAATGTTTTGACATAGATGGACATGATGACAAAGATAAATTGAATTGTAGCCTCACAGAACACTGTTACAGAAGTCATTGAGTAGAAATTTCACATTCTTTGATAAATCAGCGTATTCGCTGCGAATTAACGTCTCAAAAAGTGGAGCGAAGTGTGGCAAAGCCCTTTCAGATGAATATTCGCCCTTTAGTGAATTTTCACAGTCAGCTTTAAAGCAGGTTAAAGCATTTTATCAAAATTTGGTACAAGACCCTCTGAACAATGTGGTATTGTAAGGGGCCCGAAGGCTCAGCCAGAGGTAGAGGAGGAAGCACAGTCCAACCAGATCGAGGTATCCAAGGGGTTAAGAGAAAGGCGAAGTCGGGTCCAGGCAATAAGGTTGGTACAGGCGGCAAAGGTTCAATACACAGTTAAACAGGCAAGGTCAAGATCAGGATCAATAGCAGAAGAATATAGCGCACCCAGGAACTCAGTATGTGGAAACTACTTTAGGGCAAAGTCAAGAGTGCTCCAGTGTCTTTTATAGGCCTCCTTTGGCGCCAAAAATAGATGCAGTGACTTCATGACGCTGGCGTCCTCACGTTGGCGTTTCAACGCTTGTGTCCAATCCGACGCCGATGCTTCGGCACTGGCGACCAATCACAGAGCTGCGCCCAGGAGGAACCGCATTTGAGACACCGCCCCTTCCTTATGGGGGGCCTCGGGACCACCATGACTTGGCTTGGAAGGAAACTGTGGAATTTCCTAACAAGTGCAGGAGCATGAACATCTGAAGATCTCACCCAGGAACACTCCTCAGGACCGAAAGCCTTCCACTCGACCAAGTACTGTAATGTGCCCTTGGAGACACGAGAGTCCAAAATTCTTTTAACTTCGAACTCCTGGAAACCATCCACAATAACAGGAGTGTTGGAAGAAGAAGAAGAAGACACAGAGGAAGATGCTGGTTTAAGAAGGGACACATGGAAGACATTGGGGATTTGCATCTCTGGAGGTAATTGAAGGCAAACAGCAACAGGATTGATGATCTCGACAACAGGAAAAGGACCAATGAATCTGGGACCAAGCTTGGGGGTAGGAATCTTGAGTCGAATATTTCTTTTGGAAAGCCAAACTCTGTCTCCAAGAGTATACTGAGGAGAAGGGGCCTGTCTTTTGTCAGCAAAATGTTTTTGAGACAAAGCACCCTTCTCCAGATTGGCCTTGGTGGCATGGCAGATGGCAGACATATGAGTGACTTGATCACTGGCCGCTGGAACATTGGTGAGAAGAAGATCTTGGGGAAAGGCCATAAGATGTTGACCAAACAAACAGCAAAATGGAGATTTATCAAGTGCTTGGTTGAAACGTTCCGCTGTACCATTGGACTGTGGATGATATGCAGCTGAAAACTCGAGAGAGATGGAAAGTGCCTTGCACAAGGATCTCCAAAACTTGGAAACAAACTGAGACCCTCTGTCAGAAACTATCTCTGCTGGAAATCCATGAAGACGGAAAATGTGCTGGATGAAAAGTTTTGAGAGTTCTGGAGCAGAGGGCAACTTGTGAAGGGGAATGAAATAAGCCATCTTGCTGAACCTATCCACCACCACCCAAATAACTGTATGACCCAGGGAAACAGGGAGATAAACAATAAAGTCCATCGCCAGATGGGTCCATGTCGAGAGGGAATGGGCAGAGGAAGAAGAAGACCATTCGGTGGAGAATGTCACGACTTGGAAGCTGCACAGGTAGCACAGGAAGAGACGAAATCTTTGACATCCTTCTGAAGAGAAGGCCACCAAACGAGGCGAGACAGCAGGTCTGTCATCTTTCGAATCTCAGGATGGCCAGCCTGCTTGGAACTATGAGATTGTTTAAGGATAGACAAACAAAGTTCAGGAGGAACAAATGCTACCCCTAGGGGAGTATCCGAAGGTGCTGAAGACTATGCAGACAGCAGTTGGAAAGCCACAGAAGGAGTCAGAGCAGCCACAATTTTGGTAGAAGGCACAATAGGTTCAGCGTCCCCACAACTGGATTCTTCTGGAAGGAAACTCCTAGACAAAGCATCGGCCTTCTTATTTCTGGAACCAGGACGAAAAGTCAAGACAAAGTTGAACCTGGAAAAGAAGAGTGCCCACCGAGTTTGTCTGGGATTTAAATGTTTCAGGGTCTGAACATATTATGATTACTGATCATATCTTATGATCAGTAAAGATGTTCACCGGAACAGAGGAACCCTCCAATAAATGCCTCCATTCTTCTAAGGCCAGTTTTACAGCCAAAAGTTCACGATTCCCCACATCGTAGTTCTGTTCAGGGGAAGAGAATGTTTTGGAGAAAAAGGCACAGGGGTGTAGCCATTATTTTAATTTCTTTTTTAAAAATTATTTTAGTAGCCGTTATGCTGCTCTGTCATAGATCTCCCTTTCTGATTGAAGGTCTCCAGTGATGTCCCACCTCTACCAAAGGTTCCCATCCTTCTTATACCTCTATCCTAACGAGAGGTAAAGTCCACGCACCATTGGAGAGCACGTCTGACTGAGTCACTGGGAAATTCGGGTTACAACAAAGGTAAAATGTATAATGTTCATCTTTAATTCTTATCACACAGACCAACTGCAGCAATAAATAAAATAGTTAACAATTACGCCTCCGTGTCCTTTCCATTTAGGGTTGCCATCTTTACTAAAAAATATTACCAGCCAGTGGGGGGAGGGCACCAAAAGGGGGCGGCCCGTGACACAAAAGGGGGCGGAGCTACATGGTGTGCTGCAAAAGGGGCGGAGCAACATCACAGAGATATCCACAGCGCTGGAAAAAAAATTCTGTGCGAATTGGGGGCAGGCCAGGGGCTTTTTTTAAAGGGTATTACAAATTACCGTCAACTACATTGCCGGTAAATTTGTAATACCGGCCCCGGCCTTGGCAGGTGTTTTACCGGCCAGGCCGGTAAAATACCGGCCGGGTGGCAATTCTATTTCCATTGGAGTCAATAATCTCTCCCAGTGGGCTCCTGATATATTGGATTAGTGGATTTCAATTTCATAAGAGGGGATAATTCCCTATCCGGGGATGTTGGTGTCACTGAAAATTCCCAACACATTCAAGTAGACTCTCAAGGACTGTGGCAACAAGCTGTAATGGGCATTTAACACAGCCAATAATTACAAGTTTTGTTAATGGTCAATAAAGTTGGCTTTGAAAAAAAAAATGTTATCGCGAGCCTAAGACATACAATGAGCTCAGGCTTTATTAGTGGGAGGAGTAGAGAAGCAAGTACGTAACAGACTGTCTAGCAGAACCAATCGGTGATAGGCCAGGAGGGCGGGGTTTAATGTCTTGCTGCCAATAGGAAAATGGTACTAAAATTAGGTGGGCGTAACTTCCTGTAACCATCTTCACGGTTGCGTGAGCCATTGGAAAGGGGAGGAGTAAGCCGGTGGCGGAAGGGAATCTCCCGCCATTTTTCAATCCCTTCTTTCTCTTTTTTGTGTGCGTAAATTGAGCGGGAAACCGGCTAGGGACTGGAAGTGACCGACACACGGAGAAGGCAAGGAACCCCGACCAAAGGATTAGGACAGCTACTGCTGTCTCCAGACGCGCGCAGCCTGACGCCTTGTTGTTCCCGGGATGGCGCCGCTGCTGGGCCGCAAGCCTTTCCCTTTGGCCAAGCCGCTAAGCGAAGCAACCACAGGCGAAGGCGAGGGCGACGTTTACATCATCGAACATAGCAAGGAAGCCTTCCGGAGCCGAGAGTATCCTTTCATCTATTGCCAGTGGCATCAGAGCTGTGTCATCAAGGGAAGCACTGGGGGCGCGTCTCGGTGCTGTAAAGGCTGCTGGGAATAGAGTCTGGGGCGCAGGAGAAAGTTTAGCGCTCGTGGTGGTCGCTGTGATCTCTATTGGGAGCGCGTCATGGAGCCTGCGATCGCTGAGTTCTATTTAAAGGGATAGTTCACCTTTACCTGATATTATACAGTGTTTACCTATAAACCTTTCAGTTGTTTTTCATTTTTTTAATACTTTCTGAGCGATTTGGTTTGCTCTTCTTTCCTCTTTCTAGACTTCATTTTAAAATAAAAGTTGTTTCCTTCTCTTATTTTTCTATAAAGACTTCTATTCGTATAACCACTGTCTGGTTGCTAGGCTCAATGGGACCCTAGCAACCAGATAATTGTTGAGAGCTGCTCAGAAAGTGATTCACAAACCATAAATACCAGTTGTACATGGTATTAGAATATCACTAATGCCTAATGAATAAATATCTCGAATGCCTTATGCCTAAAGGCAGAGACACGCTCAAATTTGGGCAGATTAGTCGCCCAGCGACGAATATTTTCTTCTTCTGGACGGCTAATCTCCCCGGACTGCTTCCTGCCGACTAGAATTTAAATCAATGTCGGGATGGCAATCGGTGCTCTTTGTTTTCCGAAATCGCTCAAAGTTGCCTCATGAGGAAACTTCCAGCGACTTCGGAAAAATAAGTGATCCGAGTGCCATCCCGCCAGTGATTTAGATTCTAGCAGTTCGGGGAGAGCCACAAAGAAGAGACGATTTATGCCTTACGAGGAAACTTTGGGCCACTTTGGAAACAAAGAGCTCAAGAGTGCCATCCTGCCAGCAATTTACATTCTAGCCGGCAGGGTAAGGCAGTTCAGGGAGATTAGTCGCCCGAAGAAGAGGAGTGACTAATCTCCCTGAATCTGACCGTGTATCTCTGCTAGGGATGCGCCAAATCCACTGTCAGCCAAACCCCTGAATCCTTTGCAAAAGATTCAGCCAAACCTAATCCTAATTTGCATATGCAAATTAAGGATGGAAAGGGAACAACTTTTTTTACTTCCTTATTTTGTGACAGTCGTGATTTCCCTCCCCACCCCTAATTTGCATATGCAAATTAGGATTTGGTTCGGCAATGCAGAAGGATTTGGCTGAATCTGAATCCTGCTGAAAAAGGCTGAATCCCGAACCGAATCCTGGATTCGGTGCATCCCTAGTCTCTGCCCTTAATTATACTTACAGGTCACTTTTAGGAAAGCCAAACCTAAAAGTGGCAACGGGAGAGAAACCTGCTCTAGAATTGTTATCCTGTTACGCAAGCTGCCATACAGAGTTCTGTTTTCTTAGAAACAAGCCAGATGACTGGAGCCAGTTCTGTGGACTATTATTTCCCTCTCTTAGATGAGTCGGCAGTACTATCCATGCTCTGTAGAAAAAATGTAATGTCTCCCATACAAAGGTGTATTTGAAAACGTGGAGGGTCATAGGCTGTACATTTGTCTGTCTTTTGTTTCTTGCATTTGGGTAATGCGCTAGAGGAGGAGTGGTTACACATACAGTGCAGCTGCAATAAAAGCAAGTAAGGTTATGTCTGTAGCATGTGGCTTTGTTTGTCTGATGCTGAAAATTCAACTGGTGGCAACATCAGCTCCAGCAGCCAGTGGTTTGCTTGCCAGGTTGCAACTTTTGCATCGCTACTCTGGTTGCTGAATAACACTGTATGTTTTAAGTCAGGGGTGTCCAAACTGCGGCCCAGGATGCATATGAATGCGGCCCAGCTTGAAACGCTTGGTTCCCGAGGAAATAGGAGGAGGGGGGACTCTGCCCATTGCCCAGTTAGTATTAATAATATAATAATACGTCTATTTAATATCCAGGTGTCCCATATTCCAGTGTATAGCTCCATCTGGTTATCCAACTGGCATTGTAGTTCTTTTCTGTGTATTTCCTTTACTCTTACAAATCAAACATGTTTTGGCGTATGTCATGTGTGGCCCCAGACAATTTTATCTTTTTCCAATGTGGCCCGGCGAGCCAAAAGTTTGGACACCCCTGTTTTAAGTTGTCTCTAGGTTACATGGGTACACAGCCCTATGACTTTTGTTGTGCATAGATTTGCTTTCCTTTAATTCTTCAAATATGATATTTATTCATGTTCCAATAGCACAAAAAAGGATTAGATCCTTGATACCCCAACCAGCAGCTTGTGAGTAACATGTTGCTCACCGACCTGTTTGTATGTTGTGCTCAGTCCCCTCAAAGCAGGCACTTATTTTTTAATTTCAGGCTTGTAAGTTTAGGTCGGCTAAAAAGACAGCTGCTCTGCCAAACAGAGCCTCTAGACTCTAGTCCATGTAGAGGCTACCAAATAGCCAATCACAGCCATTATTTGGCATCCCCAGGAACTTGTGTTGCTCCTCTAATCTACGTTCTAATGTGGCTCACATACAATAAAAAAAGCCTGGGGGCCCCTGTGCTAGATCATTGTGTGTGTGTGTGTGTGTGTGTGTATTTCAAAACTTATAGCAAGGAAAGATGCCATGGTAAATAGTGCATATAATCCTTGGTTGCATTGCCAGCTCTTGCGCTTGGACCTCTGACCTTGTGTCTAGGTTCATATGTATGAATGTGTGTGTATATATGTGTATATATATGTGTGTGTGTGTGTATGTATATATATATATATATATATATGTATATATATATATATATGTATATATATATATATATATATTCTACTTTGCACAGTACACAACTTTTAACTAAAGAAATGTACAAACAAGTAAAGCAAAAAAACAAACAAAAAAAAAAAGAACGAACCTAGACACAAGGTCAGAGGTCCAATATATAACCTATATATATATATATATATATATATATATATATATATATATATATATATATATATATATATATATATATATATATATATATATATATATATATAATGTATGTATATATTTTTCAAGAAAAGGGAGGGTTGTTTGTTCACTTACAATCTAGACCAAATGGGTAAACTATACAATAATTCTTATTTTTGGTAAGCATGGCAAGTGTATATGTCGCTTAGACAGCTGCTGATTTTTATACCAAGTGTCTTCTACCATGGAAGGTTACGGTAGTATATTTTCATGTGTGAAATTTGCCTATGGGAAGAACAGGTCATGTCTTTATTTAAAGGACCAGTAACGTAATTTTAAAGGACCAGTAACGTAAATTTAAAAAAAAAAAGAAGTTTGTATGTAACAAAAAACAAACCCCAAGACATATTTAACTTTAAAATCGCAAAGCCTTTATTAAAAATCAAATTACCTAAACTCCACTTGCACTCCTCTTCAGACAGGGCGAGGATCCACCATACTGCGCTCGATTTCTCCTCCCTGGCTATCTCCTATAGAAGGCAGGGAGGAGAAATTGAGCGCCTTTTCTGAAAAGCGGTGTTTTGGTTATTTTTTTTAATAAAGACTTTGCAATTTTAAAGTTAAATATGCCTTGCTGTTTTTTTTTTTTTTTTTTCATTCTATACAAACAAATCTTTTGACGTTACTGGTCCTTTAAGCTCCTAAATGAGCAGGAACTGAATGCAGCTGTTTGGGTGCCACTATCAATGTGCATATGCAGCCTATTGCTAGTAGCCTTGATGTTCGTCCTTAAATGATCCATTTGTATAAATTATATTTATTTAAATTATCTGTGTTTTGGTAAATAGTGCGAAAGTGGGGTCCCAAAGTTAAAACCACTGCTTGCCTGGTACTCGACTCTTGTCTTGTACTGAACTCATATCTGAAGATGTGTGCTTTGCACATTCAGATAAATAAGTTTTATTCACCTTTGCATCAATTGCTGGGACCATGAGGCATATTTACTAAAAATGCAACTACAGTATGTCCCAGTCTGCCACCCTGAAATTCTGCTACTATGGGATTTTTGAGGATATTTTATATGGATTGGCTATGTCCAATTCCTATTGGTGTTTTTTATTTGCCTTTTTCTTCTGATTCTTTCCGCTTTCAAATGGGGATCATTGACCCTATCTAAAAAAAACAATACATTTATAGCCTTACAGAGCATGTTATTGCTACTGTACCTTTCTATACAGGCCTCTCCTATTCATATTCCAAGCTCATATTCAAATCAGTGTATGGTTGCTAATGTAATTTGGACGCCATCAACCAGACTGCTGAAATTGCAAACTGGAGAGCTGCTGAATAAAAAGCAAAATAACTCAAAAACTAGGGATGCACCAGGAATCCAGGATTCGTTTCGGGATTCGGCCAGGATTCCGCCTTTAACAGCAGAATTAGGATTCGGCTGAATTCTTCTGCCAGCCCGAACCAAATCCGAATTCTAATTCTAATTTGCGTATGCAAACTAGGAGAGGGAAGTAAAAATGTTTTCCACCCCTAATTTGGGAATGCAAATTAGGATTCGGTATTCGGCCGAACCTTTCGCGAAGATTCGGGGGTTCGTCCAAACCCAAAATAGGTGCACCCCTAACAAAAAAAACTATTTCAAATTGTCTCAGAACATCATTCTACATCATTTCAACATTTAAAAGTTAATATAAAGATCAACATACCCTTTAATTAGTGGGAGGAAAGTGAGAATTAACCCTATGGCTTTTTTTTTTTTTTTTTTAACATGAAAATCTTTTGGACATATTGAATATGTTATCTGTATAAAATTAATGGTGTAATAAAGTAAAAATGGTGACGTTAAACTTTAAAGGATAGAATTTACCCAATTTTTCTGTTGGACTAGTGCAGTGGGTTTGTATTGGGTTTCCTAGAGCTGCTGAAACGGTACTGGTGTTGGGGCTTAAAACGTGTTTATTTTCCTTAATCTGCATTGTGCAGAGAGTATGAGACCCGCCTGGAGCGCTATGCAGAGAGGATCTGGACCTGCAAGAGCACAGGAAGCAGTCAACTAACTCACAAAGAGGCTTGGGATGAGGAGCAGGAAGTAACTGAATTGTAAGTAGAGATACAATGGTACCAATTTTTGCCACAATTGGGGCTAAAGGAGAGTGGTGTTTTTATTTACCAGTCTTGTATATGTAGTTATTTTCTATATTTATTAATTGTAACATGCTTAAATTTGTGTTAAAAAGATCCCACACCAAGTGCAGCAGCAGTGTCTTGTAAAATGTTTTAATCGGAAATATACTCAAGATAATCGAAGTGGTGTCATTCCAGGGATGCTATATCCTGGGATCAGTACTTTTATTTTAGATTGTTCTGCAGTCAATCCACAGTTCTCGAACATCAGAAGCCCTTTCTTTGCTATTAGATGGCAGAACATGCATGTTATCAAAGCTATCGTATGTTTTTGTTATAACCTGGAAATAGTGATTGGTGGAAACAAATGGCATTTACATGTGTGACTGGCTCACTCATTAGAATTGCTGCTTAATGGATTTTTTTATTTTCTAAAGGTTAAAAGAGGAATTCCCAGTGTGGTATGAGAAGCTGGTGCTGGAGATGGTTCATCATAACACCATATCATTGGACAAGTTGGTAGACCAGTCCTGGATGGAGATTATGACTAAATATGCTGATGGAGAGGAATGTGACTTTGAGGTATGCTCCTTTTTAGTTAACCACAATATTATATTGTAATAAACACTATATGGGTAGCAAAGCAAATTATAGTAGCATGGTTGACTACCTTTTACCAATGTAAACAATAAATCTGTTTTGCTTTTCATCACTCTTATGCTTGTGTGGCATTTTACTACCAGTTTATAGTTAAACCTTTGGGTGAACTTTTTTATAATTTACCTTAGCATTCAGGATTCCCCACAATTTGGGTATTTTGGGGAGTTATGCTAACTGTATGCTGTACATTTTGATTGTAAGTTGGCTTATGTGTTTAGTATTACAGGTTAGGGATCTATTATCTGGAAACCAGTTGTTTAGAAAGCTCTTAATTACAGAATGGCTCCCATAGACTCCCATTTTATCCAAATAATCAAGAATTTTGAAAATTATTTCCTTATTCTCTGTGTAATAATAAAACAGTACCCTGTACTGGATCCAAACTAAGATATAATTAATCCTTATTGGAAGCAAAACAATCCTATTGGGTTTATTTAATGTTGAAATTATCTTCTAGTAGATATAAGGTATCACAATGCTCCCTAGTGGTGAAAATTTAATGCAGACAATTAAAAAGCAGTGCTGTATGTTCAAAAGCAACTGTGTTTTTGTGCGGAGAGTAACATAGTGTTAATGTTACTCCCTTGTCCTGCACAAAAACTTCAATAGCTTTTTTTTCCACTCCTGTATTTAAATGTTTGTGGTATGTGATTTGAGAAAGGTCTTGGTTTAGGCCAAAAAGTCTATTCCAGCTACAACTTGGCATCCATGTCTTTTGTTTTCTTTTGGTGTTATGCCCTCTTTATCATGAGATGTGTGTGTAAATATATATATATATATATATATATATATATATATATATATATATATATATATATATATATATATATATATATATATATATATATATATATATATAGTCAAATACAAGAGTCCTCTGCACTCAACCCATTATCAATATATTTAAGACAGAGACATTTTGTGCATACTGCTACTGAAAAATGCCTTACCCTTTAAACAACACAGGGATTGTTTGTCCATATATTGCAATATATTTAAGCTGGCCAACTACGTCAAAGTCATCCCATATCTGGCCAGTCCTATGCTCAATTTTATCTGATTCATTAAGAATTCTATTGCTTCATTATACTTTCTCTTGTTTGTGTTATATATATATATATATATATATATATATATATATATATATATATATATATATATATATATATATATATATATATATATATATATGTGTGTGTATAATTTTTTTTTTTTTTTTTTACTTTTATTTATTTTAAAGGTTGGTCCAGAAAAGTATTTGCGTGCAAAAATTGTGAAAGTACACCCATTAGAGAAAGAGGAACAGGCTTCTGAGAAAAAGTCTGAAGGTTCTTGTGACTCTCCATCCAGTGACAAAGAAAACTCCAACAAAGTAGCTCAGGACATCCAATTGAAGGAGGAGAGCAACAGACGGGAAAGCTTGAGTAGCTTAAGGGAAAGTAAGAATTTCTGTTTCTTTAAATTGTGGACACTCTCTTCTGCTCTCTCTGTATTCATGATAGTATGCAACGGACTTGAATTATATGACTACATCAAAAGCAGGACTTATTTAGCATAATGCAAATGCCTTGAGTGCTGTCATTTTAATCTGTTGAGTTAATTTGAAAAGCCTGGTACATCAGTATTATAACCCACTACCCCAAGTTAATACTGAAATCCTGTATGAACAATATGAAGATGGCTTAGTAACTTCACCTACACTGGAAGCCTTCTAATCTAAAGTCTCAGTGAACCTTATAGTGATGATTATACTGTGACCAAGCAAAAAAAAAAAAAAAAATGTTTGAAAGAAGAATTAAGCATAAATGTTTTTTTATCTTTTAATCAGGTGACCGGGCCCGACGTTCACCTCGCAAGCTCCCTACAAGCTTAAAAAAGGAAGAGAAAAAGTGGGTCCCACCTAAATTTCTTCCTCACAAATATGATGTGAAACTTCTCAATGAAGACAAGGTAAGGAAAGCAATTTGCATTTCCCTCAATGTCATTTCTGTGTCTTCCTCAACCAACAACCTTGGAAAAACTTGATATATGTTAAAAAATTCTGTTTATAAAATGAACTGTTATTAACTAGAAATCCATATCTTAAAAAGGTTTGTTGTATTCTGATGTAAGTTTAAAGGGATACTAGCATGTGTAAATATGCTGTGTTCAGCAGAATCCTGTACTAAAAACCACCATTTTTCTTGCATCTGTGTCCCCTCTGTTTACCTCTAACAATGTACTGCAGGGAAAATAAGTAATGAACATGTCGGTTTTTCTCAGTAAACCTATTTCTAATGGGACTATAGGTTCCATGCAGGATGCTGCCACTTTGCAGTGTGATTTGTCTAAGTTGGAAAACTGGGCAGCAAACAAACTGGAAAATGAGGTTCAATGTTGATAAATGCAAGGTTATGCACTTTGGCAAAAATAATATAAATGCAAGTTATACACTAAATGGCAGTGTGTTGGGAGTTTCCTTAAATGAGAAGGATCTAGGGGTTTTTGTAGATAACAAGTTGTCTAATTCTGGGCAGTGTCATTCTGTGGCTACTAAAGCAAATAAAGTTCTGTCTTGCATAAAAAAAGGGCATTAACTCAAGGGATAAAAACATAATTATGCCTCTTTATAGGTCCCTGGTGAGGCCTCATCTGGAGTATGCAGTGCAGTTTTGGACTCCAGTCCTTAAGAGGGATATAAATGAGCTGGAGAGCGTGCAGAGACGTGCAACTAAATTGGTTAGAGGGATGGAAGACTTAAATTATGAGGGTAGACTGTCAAGGTTGGGGTTGTTTTCTATGGAAAAAAGGTGCTTGCGAGGGGACATGATTACACTTTACAAGTACATTAGAGGACATTATAGACAAATAGCAGGGGAACTTTTTACCCATAAAGAGGATCAATGCACAAGAGGCCTCCCCTTCAGGCTAGAAGAAAAGAATTTTCATTTGAAGCAATGTAGCTTGTTCTTGACAGTGAGGTTGTGCAATGCACTGCCGGGTGATGTATTGATGGCTGAGTGTTAATGCCTTTAAGAGGGGCTTGGATGATTTCTTGGCTAGTCATAATATCAAAGGATATTGTGATACTAAACGCTATAGTTAGTATAGATATGGGTATATATAATTTATCTGAAGTTATTGAGGACTGTGTGTATGGATGCTGGGTTTTCATTTGAAGGTGTTGAACTTGATGGACTTTGTCTTTTTTTAACCTAATTTAACTATCTAACTATGAGAAGACCCAAGTAGTTTTGAAAACTATCATGTTTATCTCTATATATGGTCGCACCCACTTTTCTTTATTAAAACGTTTTCTAACATATCTGTGGAACTAATTGCTTAAGTGAAATATAATATTAGACAGAAAGCAATCGCTTTGTCTAGCTCCCATACTAAAAACTTAAAATGGCCAAGCATTCAGGTGGCAAAAGTTGTACATAAAATAAGGATGCAGTTGATTTTTTGGGGCGGATTGGAGGATTATTTTGCTTTTAGTATGAGACCTCTTAGGTCATGTTCTAGGCAGAGATGATGTTGAATGGTTTCATTGGTGGCGTTAAAATTACTAGATAAACTTTTGAAGTGCTGAACATATTGATTTATGTATTCTTTTAAACTTACTTTCTTAGTAGGTAAATGGCAGGGTTCCAGGAAATGTAAAATTGAATGGTCACTTGCAGGCTTACGTGTGCAGGATACTACTGCTTGGAAGTAAGATATTAGCTAACCTTTGGGCTTTTTTCTTATTCCTCTCCCAGGTAATCAGCTTTGTTCCTGTTGATAGTTTGTACCGATCAGAGCGCCCTCCGAACAAAGAAATTCTTAGATACTTCATTCGACATTATGCACTCCGCATTGGCACTGGGGAGAATGCCCCTTGGGTAGTAGAAGATGAGCTGGTGAAAAAGTATGCTCTACCAAGCAAGTTCAGTGACTTCTTATTGGATCCACATAAAGTAAGTGCTTATTGTGTTTAGGCAGCTTTCTCAGTTAATTACAGTGCATAAGTTTGTGTGCATTCATATGGACATATGCAAAAAAAAATTGTACTTGCACAATCAAAGCACTTGGCCTAGAATCTGATTATTGATTTTTTCCCTCAAAAATTTTCACCACGGTGTGACCAAAACACTATTTAAAGCAATCTATTAAAAGCCACCCAGGTCCCTTTTTGAACTTACTACAATTCTGTAATTTGGATTGCCATACCTTAAGTCTACTAAAACAAACATGTGTATGTAGAATAATTTGATGTGTGTTGCACAATGGAGGTGCACACTGTACCCTGTGCCCGGGTAAATTAATGATTCAATGAAAATGGCAGTTCAGGGATTTTGCAAAAGTGATAGCTTCACTTAAGTGCCAAAGGCAACATTTCTGGCTTTGCTGGATTAAAGACCGAAACATAGCTTTACTTCAGTGCCAAAGGCAGCCATCTATCACCTGAAATAACCAGAGTGCTGCAGTTGTCATTGACTTCTATTCAAAATGCTTAGCAACTCTGAATGAGCAGACATTTTGTCATGTAATGTTTGATGTATATGTGTGCCAGAGGTAACCACTGTTACTTAGTTCTTCAGTTTAGCTTGTTTGCTTTATATCCTTGCATTCTGTTTTCAGCAGCAAGAAATGTACATAATTAAAAAAAACAGTGACGTCACATATATTAGTGTCTTGGGAAATAACCGTTCTAGTAGTAAGCATGGTTTAATGAAGTCCAAAGTAGGAAATTGGACAGCAGATTTTGCCACTTAGAACTTAATGGCACTTTAATAGGTGCACCTAATCGGTGCTTCTAACACTTTTCGGACACTTCTGCCGTTAGGTGTTTGGTAACATTATGTTGCGTGCTTTTTAAATGTAGAAGAATAAAGATTCTGGGTTTAAATCGTTCTGGTGCTGCTGAGATCCATTTTTTTTCTTTTCTCTGTCGTCTTTAGGGGGACACAGGGACCGATGGGGTTAAGCTCCATCCTCCAGGAGGCAGGACACTTGAAGTAATTAAAGTGGGCGTGCCAGGTTAGGCTTAGCCCCACACACTGTACTTAGACTTCAGTTTTTTAAGTGTCCTGCTACCTGGAGGATGGACATCTCTACCTCTGAGAGAAATCTACGGTCAGTCTGTGACTGACACCAGGGGTGACACCTAAGGCAGGATTACCTGACCTTATATGGTTAGCCCCCTACGCGAGGACATCCACCGGGGTCATAACTCTAGCCTGTGGGCTATACAGACCACCCAGACGTATGCCTGTTCTAATTCTAGCGCAGAGGGTCTGGCCGGTGTGAGGGGGGGGTAAGTGGCTACATATATGTTATATACTGTATGTTCACTATGTCTGCTGAATCTGCATGACTTGTCTCTGGTGACCCCCTTTGACACCCCCCCCTCCCCCCCCCCCCCCGCCCGCCCACCCACTCGCCCGCCCACCCGTCGCCTCACAGACTACCTTACTCTCCCTTAGTAGTGGGGATGGAGGAAGTAGGGGGAACCCAGCGAAGGCTCGTTTAGCGCTTCAGCGCTGCTCAAATGGCGGCTCTCTGCTTCTTCGGCGGGCTGTGTTACAGCACGCGACGAGTGAAACGCATGTGCGTTCCAGCGGCCATTTTGGGTTTCCTCGGCGGGCTGTTACACGCGCGCGTCGAGTGGAACGCATGTGCGTTCCAGCGGCCATTTTGGGTCTTTTCCCGCGGCTCAGCAGCGCTACACAGCACAACTCTTGTCTGGGGACGGCACAGGTTGGCTACCCCACACCCTCTACATAGGATGGCAGAAGGTAGGCATGGGGGACTATTCAGCAGGGCGGGGGGACGAGTCCCCACAGCACAGGTGACTTTTTTTGTGTGTGCCAAGTGTCAACAAAAATTTCAGGGGGCACAGGGTGAGTCGCTTTGCAGAACTTGCACCATGGGGCAGGGGGCAGCTATGGTCTCTGGGGCTCTACCAGAAACACAAGCTGAAGATACAGTGCAAGGCACTTCTCAGGAATTCTCTCATGGGCCAGCAACAGACCCACTCCCTCCATTATGGGCAGTACAGTTGTCACAGTCACTGGCTTCTCTTCAGGGATTGCCAGCCATTGCTGATAATTTAGGAAAGGCACTGGCTAAATTTCACCACAAATCCGGTGGAAAACGCAAACGTCCTGACGACGAAAGAGCGGATTCTGTTACTCACAATTTTTCTGAGGATTCCTCTATTGAGCAGGGTTCTTCCCAGTCAGAGGGAGAACTACCGGCATCTATTGCTTCTTCTGATGATGAGCAAGAAGAACAGGATGAGGCAAGGGAAAAGGATACCCTTCATGATGTTGAGGGCATTATTAAAGGGGTACTCGATGTACTTAACATTTCCCCGAAGTCTAAAACAGGGGAGACAAAGTCTCTTTTCAAAAGACAGCATAAATCTACAGTCTGTTTTCCTGAACATGATTATATTCCTCAGCAGGATCTACACTGCGGCCCTGTTTGGCCTTAGCATGGGTATCAAGAGCCATTCAGGCTTGGTCCGAGTCACTCGTCAAGGACATTCAGGGTGGTGTTCCCCGAACTGATCTTCTGTCCTCTGCACAAGCAATTGCGGAAGCATCAAGCTATCTTTGTGATTCTTCCTTGGATGCCTCACAGCTTACTTCACGTACTTCGGCTCTGTCAATAGCAGCACGCAGAACGCTTTGGCTGAAAAATTGGTCAGCGGACATTAGTTCCAAGAAGTCCTTAACTTCTCTTCCGTACAAGGGCCAAAGATTGTTTGGCGAAGAACTCGAGAAGATTATCTCACAAGCGACAGGTGGTAAGAGGACCTTCCTTCCACAAGCCAGAAGTAGAGCATCATCAGCCAACAGGCGGGGAAAATTTTTTCGTGGCCAAAGTGGCCGGTTCACGCGGCGGGGTAGTCCGCCACAAAGATCCCACTTTCGCTCCAAAACCAGCGACAAGAATCGCCCCCCGTGGAAGAGTAATCGACCTCACAACAAACCATCAGCTGATAAGCCCACGTCGGCATGACGGGGCAATCCCTCCGGAATCGTTGGAACAGATCGGCGGAAAATTACTACGATTCCGGGAGGAATGGATCCGTCAATCTTCGGATGCCTGGGTCAAAGAGATCGTCTCAGGGGGCTACCGTCTCGACTTGGCGGCACAGCCTCCCAGAAGATTCATTATGTCCAGGGTACCCTCCAATCCCTTAAAACAAGGACCCTTTCTGGAGTGCATAGACAAGATGGAGAGATCGGGGGTTATCACACCAGTACCTCAGCCGGAGAGATTCTCCGGGTTCTACTCCAACCTTTTTACAGTCCCACAGAAGGACGGCACGGTCAGACCAGTGCTCGACCTCAAGCGACTGAACAAATACATCCGCTCTGTGCGCTTCAAGATGGAGACCTTGAGATCAGTAATACGTGGCATGGAGCAGGGTCAACTAATGATGTCCCTGGACATAAAGGATGCTTACCTTCATGTTCCCATTTGGCCTCCTCATCATCGCTACCTCCGCTTTGCCTTTCAAAACAGACATTACCAGTTTGTAGCACTACCGTTTGGCCTGTCCTCGGCTCCGCGGGTCTTCACCAAACTAATGGCAGTGTCGGCAGCCACCCTGAGATTGCAAGGGATTTCGGTGACACCTTATCTCGACGACCTACTTCTCAAGGCACGGTCCGTAGAGAAGGCCATGGTGGATCTCCAAAGGGCGATTTCACTTCTCCAGAGCTTCGGCTGGACCATCAATTGGTCCAAATCCAACTTGACTCCGAGCCATCACATGACCTTTCTCGGGCTGGAATTCAACACTATCACGCAGACCGTGAATCTACCTCTGGTCAAACAGAACAGAATCAGGTGTCAGGTACAGTCTCTGATAGACAGTCCGGTGTCCACAGTACACAGAGCAATGCAAGTCCTTGGATCGATGGTATCAGCCATCGAGGCTGTCCCCTTCGCACAGATCCACCTTCGTCCTCTTCAGTCCAGCATTCTTGCCACTTGGAAGGGGGGATCGTTGAACCAACCTGTCCGGTTATCTCCTGCGACGAAAGAAGCTCTGCGGTGGTGGCTGTCACCCGAGAACCTAGCAGTAGGTCAATCTTGGGCGACACCGACTTGGAGAGTGGTGGCCACGGATGCCAGCCTTCAGGGCTGGGGAGCAACTTGGGAAAACCACTCCGTTCAGGGCCGCTGGTCTCCCGCGGAGTCCAGACTTCCGATCAACATCCTGGAACTCAGGGCGGTGAAGTTGGCACTCAGTCAGTGGAGTCCCCTCCTACGGCTACAGTCAGTTCGCATCCAAAGCGACAACGTCACCACGGTGGCCTACATCAACAGACAGGGAGGGACTCGGAGCCAAAAAGCTCTAGCGGAAGCCAGAGAGATTCTACAGTGGGCAGAGCAGAACTCTGTCAGACTATCAGCCATTCACATACCAGGCGTGGCCAATACAAAGGCGGACTTCCTCAGTCGAAATCAACTCGATCCCGGGGAGTGGGAGCTTCACCCGGAGGCTTTCGGCCAACTAGTGTCAATCTGGGGAAGGCCAAGCATAGATCTCATGGCGTCGAGACGAAATCGAAAGGTTCCAACCTTCTTTGCACGTTATCGAGACCCTCTGGCGGCAGGGGTAGATGCCATGACACAACACTGGCAGTTCAAGCTGGCTTATGTCTTCCCTCCACTTCCAATGCTTCCTCGGGTGCTCAAGAAGATCAAGCAGTCCAGAGTCACCGTCATCGTAGTAGCTCCCTTCTGGCCGCGAAGAACCTGGTTCTCCGATCTTCAAGAGTTGTCCGTGGCACCACCGGTTCGGCTGGACGGCAGGCCAGACCTTCTGCAGCAAGGGCCCATAGCTCATCACAATCCCGGTCTGTTTGCTTTGACGGGCTGGCTGTTGAAGCATCCATCTGGCGTAGTCAGGGATTGACGGAAGAGGTTATTGCTACTATGCTCAAAGCTCGAAAACCATCGTCATCCAAGTCGTACCATAGAGTTTGGCACTCCTACCTCGAGTGGTGCAATGAGTCGGATTTTACATTCATGGAGCTCTCTCTCCCTCGAATATTGTCTTTTCTTCAGCGAGGCCTCCAATTAGGACTTAAACTCAGCTCCCTCAAGGTGCAGGTCTCTGCCCTTTCTATCCTATTTCAAAAGCGACTAGCTACTGAGGAGACGATTCGCACTTTTCTACAGGGAGTCGCTCACGTGGCGCCCCCATTCCGACCACCTACAGCTGGCTGGGATCTCAATCTGGTCCTGGAAGCCCTACTTGACCCTCCCTTTGAACCCCTAGGTTCAATTTCCGATGCATGGATGACGTGGAAAGTGGTATTTCTGATGGCAATCTCTTCTACTAGACGAGTATCTGAACTTAGCGCCCTGTCTTGCGATTCCCCATATCTCATCTTTCACAAGGACAAAACCGTTCTACGCACTCTTCCGCATTTCCTGCCAAAGGTTGTCTCGGAGTTCCATCTGAATCAGGAGATTATTGTTCCCTCTCTCTGTCCGGAACCTAAGAACGACAAGGAACGCCGGTTCCACAGTCTTGACGTAGTCAGAGCTCTCCGCTGGTACGTTGAACGGTCAAAAGCTTTCAGAACCTCAAGGTCATTGTTTGTGATACCCTCTGGCCCTCGAAGAGGACAAGCGGCTTCTAAGGCTTCTCTTGCTCGTTGGATTAGAGAAACTATCAAGCAAGCATATACTGCAAAGGGGAGAGCACCGCCTGAAGGTATCCGGGCTCATTCCACTAGATCGGTGGGTGCCTCTTGGGCTTGGCGTAACTCTGCTTCCCTGGAGCAGATCTGCAAGGCGGCTACCTGGTCATCTGTTAACACATTTACCAAGTTTTACAAAGTTGACACCTTTTCCTCGGCCGAGGCCTCCCTCGGACGTAAGGTGTTACAATCAGTTATTAAATAAATCTGCAGTTTCGGTCTACGCTCGCACCCACCCTGCTGTTTGGGACTGCTTTGGTAAGTCCCCATCGGTCCCTGTGTCCCCCTAAAGACGACAGAGAAAACAGGATTTTTGTACTCACCGTTAAATCTGTTTCTCTGTAGTCGAAAGGGGGACACAGGGCTTCCCGCCCAGTGCCGAGCCACAGACCATGTTTTTGGTTTTTTCTGAATAGGTTCCTTGGTTTACTAGTTCTGCCTGTTATACGTGTAATAATTCTAGTAGCAGCTTTGGAACAAACTGAAGTCTAAGTACTGTGTGTGGGGCTAAGCCTAACCTGGCACGCCCACTTTAATTACTTCAAGTGTCCTGCCTCCTGGAGGATGGAGCTTAACCCCATCGGTCCCTGTGTCCCCCTTTCGACTACAGAGAAACAGATTTAACGGTGAGTACAAAAATCCTGTTATCTCCTTATGCACTGTGACATGATTTTATCATACTATCGTCTACCACATCCACACCACAAACAGTATTTTTAAGGAGTATATTTCTTTCCCTTCTGTGCTTTGAACATTCAGTATTGGCTTATAGTGTGTTTTGCAATCCACCCTGGAGCTTTGAGGCACTAATAGGCCAAGGATATAGGAGGAATAACCTCCTATTTCCTAACCTGATGAATTTGTTTTGTCAGTAGTGTTGGATTTTTCTTTTTTTAATCCTCAAATCCTCTCTTCCTAGGCTTATCTTGGAAAGGAGTGCAAACTCATAAAAATAAAAGCTTTATTAATTATCCAGTGCAACTTCTTGTTTGTGCAATTACTTGAACTAAAAGTTTGAAATCTTTACTGATTCTATTGTTCAAAAGAACAAGGTAGAAAGCCTAATTAGTGGGTGCAGTGTTACCGCAATTAAGAGTAGTCTGCATCAGACACCTTGGTCGACTGTGAATCTGTGCCTCGAGCTCTACTGTTTGACAGCAGTGGTTCTCTAATTTGGCCATTTACTTTTGCTATTCTTCATTTTTGCAGTATATGACGCTCAATCCATCACCTGCAACAAAAAGGAAGAGTCTAGGATCCCCTGACCAGAAACCAGCCAAGAAAAGCAAAAAGTCACCACTTAGCCCATCCTCATGGAGTCAGGTGAACCTTAAGAAAACAGGAGTTAACAGTTCCTCCTCAGAGGAGGACATGCATTTAATGATTGGTGCAAACTTAAACAAAAAAGGTGGTTTGACTGGCAAGAAATCGGATAAGAAGAAACCCAAAAATGGCAAGTCACAGGTATTGAATGGCCAAAAAGTTTCTGGCAAGACTCGCTCACCTAAAAAAGGGTTGAAGAGCCCAAAGCTAAAACAAATGACCTTATTGGATATGGCTAAATCTACTCCAAAACTGTCTCGGGCTCAAAAGGGTGGTTCAAGCACACCTAGGTCAAGCAGCAAACCTCACAAATACCTTCCCCCCGCTGCTCTCCACTTAATCTCTTACTATCGTGACAACAAAAATCGTGAAGACCGTAAAAGTGCTCTGTCTGCACTGATTTCTAAAGTGGCTCGAATGCTGACTGCTGAGGACCGTAAAAGGCTGCCTGATGATCTGCAAGAGCTGGTTCAGAAACGCTATGAACTGCTTGAGCATCGCAAGCAGTGGGCAGTGATGACAGAGGAGCAACGTGAGGAATACATGCGCAAAAAAAGAGAGGCACTGAAAGTCCGTATTAAGGAGAAGGCTCGGGAACGGAAACAGAAGGAGAGAGAAGAACGTCTGGAAAAACAGAAGAGATATGAGGATCAGGAGATCACTGGCAAAAGCTTGCCAACTTTCAAACTTGTAGATACCCCAGAAGGACTGCCTAATGCACTGTTTGGGGATGTAGCAATGGTGATAGAGTTTCTCAGTGGCTACTCAGACCTGCTTCTGCCAGATGCGCAGTACCCAGTGACTGCAGTATCCTTAATGGAAGCTCTTGCTGCAGAGAAGGGTGGATTCATGTACCTTAACAGAGTACTTGTTGTGCTACTTCAGACACTCCTACAGGATGAGATTGCTGAGGACTATGGAGAACTTGGTATGAAATTATCTGAGATTCCTCTCGTGTTACACTCTGCCTCGGAGCTGGTTCGCCTTTGTTTACGTAAATCCGATTCTGCTGGGGAAAGTGATTCCACAGAAAAAGGAGACGAAGATAGTGAAGGATCTGCTGTCTACCAAGATGATGAGGTGGAAGATGAGTATCTTGAGAAGTTGGAGACATCTGAGTTTTTTGAGTTAACAACAGAGGAGAAACTTCATATTCTGGCTGCTCTCTGCCATCGAATTCTAATGACTTACTCTGTGCAAGATCATGTGGATGCAAAACAGCAGCGCTCTGGTGAGCTTTGGAAAGAAAGACTGGCCATTCTTAAGGAGGAAAATGATAAGAAACGTGCTGAGAAACAGAAGCGAAAAGAACAGGGAACTGTAAAGCCCAAGGAAGAAGTGCAGGCAGCAAAGATTGTGAAAAAGCAAGAAAAGATTAACACGCAACAGGACAATGATGCAGAAGATATGATCAGTGCAGTGAAAAGCCGGAGGCTGCAAGCCATGCAGGCTAAAAAAGAGAAGGAAGAACATGAGAAGCTAACAAAAGGTAATCTAGTTTTGGATATTTATTAAAGATACAGTAACAGTGTTTTATATACATTATATTATAATCTACTGTTATCATGCACCGGTAATGGTGCACTGGCTACAGAAACTACTACTGTTAATACCAATAAATGCTGTATGCCTTGAGGGCAGCCTTTCAAGTTGAATTAGGGCAAAAATAGCACAGGTTACATGGCAGCTAACAGAGGTTGTATAGTCCACAATGGGTTTAGTGCTTACCCAATGAAAATAAACTGGGTGAATGCAGGACTGTGGAATGAAACTTTTCATACAATATATGATGTTGTCAAGAATTAGTTTATTTGTAGGTCTATGATCAACAAATGCACACTTCACTTTGTGATTCACTTTGTTAGGACAGGGGAATATGGATCACATTATTTACTTTCCTCCACCTGGGTTTCATGCTCATTTGGCTCCTGAACCTTGAGATAATCCTTATGTTAGAGATAAAGTCGGCCATGTTGGGGCATATTTTTTTCAAATATATTTCTGGCCAATCTGTCTGCAAGCTAGACAGACGGTTGTGTGACGGCCATGCATGGATAACTAGACTACACTGATCAGCCAATAGGTAACATTAGCAGAACGTAAGGATATCATGATTGTGTGCCCCAGTCATTGCAGGTCAGCAGATGCCCCATCTCTATATGGGAGGCATAAGTATAGGATTTACAGCCCGTAAAAACTTCCTCTTAGTGTGTCTGTTAATATTGAGCTCCGAGGGCAATGCATCTCAAATTGTCTGTCTATTGTTTCTTCTGTATAGCCAATGAGATGTATGTCCTGTACATTATTGCAAGCATGTGTATTCTAAACTAAAACATGAAGATCAGCGCTTATAATTGGTTTGGCCCATACATCATAACATTCATCAATATAAATAATAAATTCAAAATTAATTAAAAAGCCACATTTATTAGTCACTGGCCAATTTATTAGAATATTCCAATTCATACAGATTCTGAGAGGGTACAACAAAATTACAGATCACAATGATTACATATTAATAAAAGAGGGGCTTTATCCTTTAATTTACCCAATCAAGAGGTCACTAAATGGTAGCAGGTATACATACCTGTAAGACTCAAAATAAATAGATAAACTAAATGCCAGATTGATTTTTTTTATCTTCTATAGTAAACAAAAGGGGGGGAACAGTGGTAGCGCATTATTAAATACTGCATGACTATAAGTCAAAAATCTTGGCAAAAAAGAAACTGACTATTACCAAAGTGACTTCTGTTTGAACTGGTCCCTGTCGTGCTCCGTCCCTTGGGCGACATTTGGGCGTGCGGAGCATCGGTGAAAGCCATGTAGCGAAGGAGAGCAAGCTCTACAGTTTGTAAATTGCATAGTCCTGGCCAGGATCAGATATTTTAGTTAAAGAAACATTAACACCAAAAAATTTGTGTTTTAAGGTAATGAAAATATTATGTACTATTGTGCTGCATTGATACAACTGGTGTATTTGCTTCAGAAACTCTACTAGAGTTTATATAAACAAGCTGCTGTGTAGCCATGAAGGTAACCATACAAAGCTGAAAAAGGAGAAAAGGCACAGGATGGATACACAGCAGATAACAGATCAACTATGTAGTATACATAGGGATTATTCATAACTAGGGATGCAACAAATCCACTTTTTGCGATCTGGCCCAATGCTTCATGAAAGATTCGGCTGAATACCGGACCAAATCCGAACCCTTATTTGCATATGCAAAATTGGAAAAAGTAGAAAAAAATTCTTCCTTGTTTTGTGACCAAAAACCAGATTTTCCTTCCTGCCTCTAACTTGTATGTGCAAATTCGGATTCCGTTTGACAAGGCAAAATGAATTGGCCAAATCCTGCTAAAAAAATAGGCCGAATCTTGAACTGAATCCTGGAGTCAGTGCATTCCTATTCATAACAGTTATCTACTGTGTATCCTGTGCTTGAGTTGCCGCCCCCATGGGGCAACACAGCGCTTGTTTATATTAACTATATTTGTATTTCTGTAGCAAACACACCAGTTTTAGCAGTTCAGAGCAATAAAACATCATATTATCATTCCTTTAAACCACTTCAATTTTTTTACTGTTCCTTTAATGTTGGTATTGTAATCTGTCATTTTGTTGTACGCTCTTAGGATTGTATGAATTTGAATATTTTAATAAATTGACCAATGAATTAATAAATGCGGCTTTTTGGTTAATTTTGAATTTATTTATGTTGATGTTCAATATATGGGCCAAACCGATTATAAGTGCCAATCCTTATGCTTTAGATAAAAGATGGCTATTATTCCATGTTGTATTGATTTTAGATTCTTAGCAGCTTTGTAAGTATTTTCTTGTACACTGTCCACTAGCGCAAATTAATGAATTTGATTATGAGCATGTGTATTATAGACAAAACACTAACTCTATTCTCTCCATATTTTTAGTGCAATTTTTGTCAGGTGCGTATAATACCTAATCTGTATATTCTTTTTTTTCTGCATTATAGAGCGAATAGAAAGAGAGACCGAAGAAGAGAGATCCCGCAAGCAGAAAGCATCTGCTGAGAAAGCATTTCACGAAGGCATTGCAAAAGCAAAATTAGTTTTGAGAAGATCTCCACTTGGAACAGACCGCAACCACAACAGGTGAGAAGCTTCACAGAAACTCCGTCACTGTATAAACTTTCTCGTGACTCATATGCACAACTCACATAATCTGTTTTTGATTCTCAGGTATTGGCTGTTCTCAGATGAAGTCCCTGGACTGTATATTGAAAAGGGTTGGGTGCATGACAGCATTAATTACAGGTTCAGTCCCGAGTCTAAACAAGATAGTGAACAGGATGCTGAAGGTAATAACTAAATAATAAAAGATGTTGGTCATATTGATGGCAAAGTATAACCTGCATGTAAATATACTGTCAATTAAAAAATAAATTTAATTTGACTTTCTAACTCATGTATGTTAGATTGTGTTATATTATAGTGTTGTATAATATTTCCTGTTTTGAGCATGAGAAAGCAGGCTGCATGTGCAAAGCTCATAACTGTAGCAGTTTATTGCAATTGTGATTTTTCTTGCTTCGCACCCTACTAAATGCAGCGAGAAGTGTACAGTAGTTTGACCATGAGTAATTGGTCTTAACCTTTTCTCACAGAAAGTGAAGATGCAAATAGCAGTATTGGGTGCCCTGATGATTCGCCTCAAAGGGAGGAAAAACATGCAGAGACAACTGTGCCCAAACAGGGGCAGAACTTATGGTGCGTTTTCCATTTTATTTTGTATTAGATTTTCCATAGTTTTTAGCAAAATCACTTCTTTAAAGGACACGGAAAGCTAAACTAAAGAAGTAGCTAGAAATGTTGTACATTATGTTTTGTGCTTCTGTACCAACCCAAGGCAACCACAGCCCTTTAGCAGTAAAGATCTGTGTCTCCAAATATGCCCCAGTAGCTCTTCATTTTGTTTTTTGCTGATTCACTGCCCATGCTTTGTGCTGCTGTCACTTACTGAGCTTAGGGACCCACTCACAATATACATTACACATAGAATAGAAATGTCGCAATATAAGGCTAATTAGTATATAGTACAGATAAGTACTACATGGCAGCACAGAAACCAGTGCAACTATCAGAATTTAATAATCAGCCTTGTAGCATCAGCTTATATTACAAACAAACCTAATTTTCTGCTTGATTTATGATGACCCCTAAGCTTAGCTTCTCAACAGCTGCTCAGAGCCCACTGAGCCTGAGTGTCGCAGCCACTTTCCAAGATGGTGACCCCCCCTGTGACAAGTTTGAAGATCATTGCTGCTGTTGAGAAGCTGAAACTTTAGGCTGGTGAAATAAGTTCAGTATATAAAACATGACAGTTTTAGTCTCATTCATTTTTAGGGTTTAGTTCTCCTTTAATAGTACAATAGCAGAAAAACACCATCTCAAATCACATTTCTTGACGGTGTTGAACATTCTGTTCCTGCAATGTTGTGACTATACCTGTGCATTTATTACTGTCGGAAGCATTGGTGTGAAGAAAAAGGCGCTATAAAGAGAGTAAGTGTTTCTGTTTTTTTATTAAATGAATGCTTTTGGTTGCAGTCCTGCCAGGCGTAACAAATGCTGAATTTAAAGATGCAGTTTTGCATCATTGGGGGGATTCAGACGAATACCAAAGAAAATGCCTGGAACTGAAACCTAAAGATCCCTTAGGATGACTTCAGCTTCTTAAATTGTGAATGGATTTTGGCACTTGATTTTCTTTAGTGGACAGTGCATAAATTCTCTAGAAATGACAAATCTTCTGAAAATGCCATCACCTTCACTATCCTTGACACAAGTAAATGACATTGTAGTAGGAATAAATGGATCAAAGTTCTCCGAAAAGTGACTCGCCACATTAATGAAGAGGGCCAAGTGCATTGCCCTAAGCCCTCAGCAAAGTGAGCTGATCAACTGAAAAACTTTTGGAACAGGCACTCATAATAAAGTCATTTCTCTATGTCTGCTTGGGGGACACAGGGACAGTGGGGTATAGCTGGAACCATTAGGAGGCAGGACACAATAAAAAAAAAATAGAAACTTTACCCCTCCTCCTCCTGCTATACCCCTCCTCTGTAGGCAGAGACACCCAGTTTCGTTGTGTCCTCAGGAGGTTAGGACCGTCTCCTGCATTCAGGAGTATTTTACTATTTATTTTGCTTTTTTATTTCATTACAATTCCTTCACATGATATGGAGCTGGACAGCTACACTGAGTAGTCTGATCCATTACTTGAGGATGTCACCGGGGTCTCTTGTGCTCTGCACTGACCATCCAGCATTGATTCCCTCCCTCTGACGTCCAGAGAGAGGGTGCGCTGGCCGGGACACAGGGCTGAGGTATAGCCAGGTTCATCCTGTGGCTCATTCCTCCTTATATGCCCCAAGGATCCCTACACTACAGTCTGGGAACTCCTGCCGTGGCTCATTTAAGGTAAGCATATATCCTTAATAGCAGCCTATTCACTCTCTGAGCCCCCCTCCCCCTCTGCACAAACCATCTGCCTTGCACAACAGTATAGGAGACTTTGTTGTAACCTGCAGGTCACTAGTTCAGACCCAGGCAGTATGTTAATCAGCCTCCACCAAACACACAGGCACTTGATAAAGGGCTTCTGGCCCGAAACATGTTGTGTGCAATAAAGAGCACCTAGCAGCCAGTTCTGCCTTTTCACTTGCTTTCTCTCAGTTCTCTCACTAATTGGGTAATTTCCTACACCTGGAGCGGGTGTGCCTTACTGAGATTGAGAGCACAGCTGCCAAATCATCTCTACAAATTTTCCAGAATGGGAATGGCACTTGTTTCCTACTGTCTTTACTGTCAGCAGCGCAAGAGAGTTATTGTGGGCTTAGCACCAGTTGCGCACCACCTATTTTACAAGAGACTTCACCAGGGCTGTCTTTCACTCTACCTGGAGAGGCAACGGCTGGGGCAGATTTTGCACTTACTCTACGTGCACCCTGTGTGCAACCCAAAAAGTGCGTGCCAATGCCTTATGCACCATTTTTCTAAGGTGTGCGTCTGCACCATGTGTCACTGCTAGGGTAGGGGCCATTCTTCGCACTCTCCATTGTGCGCCCAGGCAGCTACTTCCCATTGATTCTGGAGGAGGTTCCATACTAGCAGACTCACCACGCTGGGCAGAACTCTTTCCCAGCTTCTCTGCAGTGCAGCCCCCCCTGTTTTTTTTCTAAGAACACAACAGGGCAGTACTTCTGACACAGTGGGGTTTTTAGCTATTGCCACAGGGCAGCAGGCTTTGTAATTACTGCCTTATCAGGCTTTACTCTCCTCCAAGGCTTGTACCCTGGGGAGGCATTTTTCGGTTAAGTATTTAGCTTGTGCCAAAGGCCGCATCTGGTCACAAGGACCCTCTGTGTTCCACATGCAAGCCACCTGAGGCAGTTTCGGAAACTTCTGAACTCCGTCCTCAGGTAAGCCAAGCCTCCCATGGGGACCCATCAGGCCAGCCCTGGGACTCCACCCCCCTGGACCCCCAGCCTCCCCCAGAATGGGCATCTGAGCTTGCCGCCGGCATTCCTAAATTGGCTCTCCCCCTTGATAAACTGCTAGCGTGGCTAGATAAGCCTCGGCCTATGCCTCCAAAATGTAGAGCCCCTCTCCTTCCGAGGATGAGTGTGAGGCGGAGTCCATCACTACTTCATCCCTGCCGCCTGACTCCGAGGAGGATCCGGCTCTGTCTGATGGTGAACTATCTCACAGTTCCGACCCAGAGGAAGGTAATCCCCCCCAAACTCTCCTCTTAGGCCATTGATTCCCTCATTTCAGTATTAGAGACCCTTCACTTAAAGGAGCCTGAACCTAGTTGCAGTACCTCCTTGTTTAAGCGCCGCAGCAGGTCCTCACCTTCCTTTCCCCTCTCATGCTCAACTCAAGGAAATTATCCAGCTGGAATGGTACAAGCCAGAGGGATGTTTCCAGGCTAACTGCCGTTTTCTCAAACTATATCCTTTTCCACAGGATCTAACGGAAAAGTGGACCTCCCCACCTTCAGTGGACGCGCCTGTCTCTCGACTATCTAAAGACACTGCTTTACCAGTTCCTGATGCAGCCTCCTTCAAGGAGGCTGCATCTTCTCTGCTTCAGGTACCTCCCTTCGGCCGGTTCTAGACTCGGCTTGGGTAAGTAGAGCCGTCCAAACTTGGTTGGACGCCTTATGCCGAGCGATTGCCACAAGGGTCCCCTGTGAAGAACTCGCTCATTTGGCCTCGCAAATCAAGGAGGCTGACTACCTATGTGAAGCCTCCGTCGATGCGCTACAGGTGATAAGCAGAACTTCAGCCGACTTGACTTGTCGGTATCGGTTCGCAGATCTCTCTGGATGAAACTGCGGACTTGTCTTCAAAAAAGTCTCTCACAACACTCCACGACCTGCATAGGACGCTTCAGTGGAAGGTCCAGGCCATCCTGGCAGTCCCGCAAGCCCACGTCTGCATTACTCACCCCTTCTTCCCTTCAGCGACTCAGCCGTAGGGGGGGGAGACTTTGCAGGTTTTACCACCTAGAATTCGTTTCTCTCCCGCCCCACCGGTTCTTCATGTCCAGATATCCTCAGGGGCATCAAAAGGCTCAGGCGCTGCACGACACGATCGGCAAGCTTATCCGTTCAGAGGTCATCATCCCTTTTCCGACTGAGGAGAGATTCCGAGGCTATTACTCAAACTAAAATCAAGTAGAAAAAGTTAATTATACCCAAATATACAGCCTTACACGTTGTGTTACAAGGCTGCCTTTAAACAATGTAACTGATATATTGCTGGCAATATTGCCATTTTATTTGAATTGAGTGGTGGCGGTGTAGTATGTCGAGTTTGAGAATAAAAATAATAGGACACCCCAGAAATTTGGAAGTGTTTCAACATTATTGATTAACAAGAATCTTTATATGCTCTGTAAATCATTTACTGTATTGTCGAAATAGTAAATCATATACTGTATTGTTGAAATAGCCATATAACATAACTTTTTTTTTTTTCACATTTGCATATGTTACTTTTCCCAAAAGCATTTTTATTTTATTTTTTTCTTGCTTTTTAGGTTTCTCTGTGATACTCAGAAAGAACTCGATGAGCTTCTTGATTCTCTGCATCCGCAGGGCTTCAGAGAGAGCCAATTAAAAGAGCGCCTGCAAAACAGGTATGAAAATGTCAACAAACACAAATTTTAGTAAATGTGTGTTGTAGTGCAGTTTTCCACAGTCGGGCATTTTATTGTATAAATTGTAACTGCATAGTCATGGCTACATGATGGATTTTCTCTATCATTGTTCCAGTGTTGTATCATTTAACATTATTATAATCTAATGGCACTTGATTCAGTTTGTGTGTAATTTTCTTCATTCATCCATTCACTCATTATAATAGCCTTTGGAAGAATATTACAGCAAATCCTGATGTGTTTTATACAGGTATCAGGACATTATGCACTCCATTCATCTTGCTCGTAAACAAAACTTGGGGTTAAAGACCTGTGATGGACAGCAAGAGCTGTTAAATTTTCTGCGCAGTGATATCATTGAAGTTGCTACCCGCTTACAGAAGGGAGGCTTGGGATATCTAGATGATACAACAGAATTTGAAGCAAAGGTAAAACAAAAACCCATCCATGTTGTTGGTTCATGTTGTAATGACAAGGAGAAGTTTGTTGTATTGGATTTAACAAATTTGGTGAAAGTATATGGTTTTTTTTTACATATGGGAACTGTTGCGTTAATAATGCAATTACTAACCTAACCTCATAGCAAACCTGTTGTTATAAAGAAATTTGGGGTTAGTGCAGCACAGCATTTACATGTACATTTTGTCAAATATGTTCTTACAAAACTCACCTGTCAGTAATGTGAGACGGTAGGTTTACATAAGGGTATTATTTGTCACAACTTCCCTGTTGCTTCCGGTGTACTTGTCCTGCCTGTAGAAAGTTATTGTATCACAGTACAGGTGTGGATCTGATATATGGAAACCAGTTATTAAGAAAGATACAAATTACACAGTCTCTCTCCCATAGACTCCATTTTATCCAAATAATCCAAAATTTTAAAAATGATTTCCTTTTTCTCTGTAATAATAAAACAATAGCTTGTACTTGTTCCAAACTAAATTATAATTAATCCTTATTGGAAGCAGGAGTAGCCTGTTTTTTTAATGTTTACATGATTTTATAGTAGCGTTAAGGAATAAAGATCCAAATAATGGAGAGATCCATTATCCAGGTCCCAAGCATTCTGGATAACATGTCCTATACCTGTACTGAATTTAGCAACTTTCATTTTGAAAAGAGCTCTGCAAAACAACCCGGTTATATATTGCTTGAGGAGGGATAACAAAGGACTAGGAAATTAAAAAAAAAAAAAATAGGCTGGAGCAGAGATTAAAAAACTCAAGTAGTGCAAAAATTTGTCATGCAACAGTTTTAAAGCACATTATCTTAAACAATTCTGTTGTGCTTAGGTTTCAAGTTTTGTTTAGCAAGGAAAAGGCTTGAATCTTGGGTCTCAATAGTAACGAAGGCCAGGAGCTACACTAATATTATTTAGAAAAGTTTCTTCTAACAGTCAACTATATGTTAGAAAATAAAAGCAAATATCTGATTGGTTGCTATGGGCAACGTCTCCAGAAATCTCTCCAGATATTTATCTTCAATGTTAGTAAACATGCCCCTTAGTGTTGGAGCATGTTTTGTCTTCCAGTGGCTCTTGACATGGCCATTGTGACCTGGGCTGCTGTTTAGAACCTAAGCTTTGGGGCCATAGTTCCTGATGCTCCTACTGCTCTTAGAAAACCCAACTGCTATAATGCAGTCCACACACTTAAAGGAGAGCAAAACCCTAAAAATGAATAGACCTTAAAATTGCATATTTTATAAACTGAACTTATTGCACCAGCCTAAAGTTTCAGCTTGTGAATAGTAGCAATGATCCAGGACTTCAAACTTGTCATAGGGGAGTCACCATCTTGGAAAGTGTTTGTGACACTGACATGCTCAGTGGGCTCTGAGCAGCTGTTGGGTAGCTAAGCTTAGGGGTCGTTGCAGAAAATGAGTTTACTCTGTATTAAGCTGATGCTATGGGGCGGAATTTTAAATTCTGATGCTAATGGCACTGGTTTCTGTGCTGCCACGTAGTAAGTAATTATCTGTATTAATTACTAATCAGCCTTAAACTGTGACATTTCTATTCTATGTGTACTGTATATTGTGAGTGGGTCCCTAAGCTCAGTAAGTGACAGGAGCACAGATAATGTGCAGTGAATCAGCAGAAAAGAAGATGGGGAGCTACTGGGGCATCTTTGGAGACACAAATCTTTATTGCTAAAGGGCTGTGGTTGCCTTGGGCTGGTACAGAAGCCCAAAACATAATGTACAACATTTCTAGCCAATATATGGCAAAACAGCGCTTTGTCATATTTACCACTGGTCATATTTGTATAACAATGTTTTCCATCCTTAAAAGGACAAGGAAAGCTAAACTAAAGTGCTGTTTTGTCATATATTGGCGAGAAATGCAAATGCAGTGGAATGTCTTGGTAAGTCTTTTAACAAATGTCTTTGTGCAGGAAAGGAGATAAAATACAAATACAACTTTGCCTAATGAAGAAAACATAATTCTAAACAACTTTCCAGTAGACATTCGTAATAAAATGTACAATGATTTTAAAGTTATAACTGTAAGCAGCAGTTTTCTGTCTTTTAAATAGTGTAGCATGTTGGCTGCATTGTTTCAAGAGCCTGAACTTCAGGGCACAGGACAGATAGGCACAGTTTTTAACGGCAGTTATAGATAAACTTTAATTGTAAGGAAATTAATTCATGAAAAGCACTGACCATATGTAAAAGTTGTTTGGGCTTACATAACCTTTAGGTTTTTTTTTATGTAATTGTGAAAGGGGTGGTTGATCTCTTACATTAACTTTTAGTATGTTCTAGAACATCATATTCCTTTCAGCTTTGCGGTTGTTTTCTTTTTTTTTTTCCTTTTTCTGCCTCTTTCTAGCTTTCAGGTGGTGGATGCCTGACCCTGGCAGCCAACAACAACGAATGTTCTCTAAGGCTACAAATGTTAGTGTTACTTTGTATTGCTTATCCAGCTTCTCCTTCAAATCATTGCCTGGTTAGGGTAAATAAAACTCTAGCAACTAGATCACTGCTGAAAGACCGCACTGGAGTGCAGCAGTACAAAAAGCAAAAAATCGTGAATATCAATATACTAAGTTAATTTTAGAGATTCGGTTCGGAATTCGGGCTTTTTCAGCAGGATTCGGCCGAATCCTTCTGCCTGGCCAAAGAGAATCTGCATATGCAAATTAGGGGCAGGGAGGGAAATCATGTGACTTTTTGTCACAAAACAAGGAAGTACACGTTTTCCTCTTCCCACCACTAATTTGCATATGCAAATTTGGATTCTGTTTGGTATTTTGCAAAGGATTCCGGGGTTCGGCTTTGGTGCATCCCTAATTTAAAGGTGAACTGCCCATTTAATAAAGTACCCCTTGCCATTAAACTGTCCACTTTTTTTTTTATTTATATATAGGTTCGCACACTTGAGAATCTGAAGGATTTTGGAGAATGCATAGTGTTTCTCCAGGCTGCTGTCATCAAAAAATTCTTACAGGGTTTCATGGCTCCAAAACAGAAAAAACGTAAGCATCAGTCAGAGGAGGCAGCAGCAAAAGCAGAAGAGCAAGATGAAGAGAAGAAAATGGCAGAAGAAGCAAAAGTATGTTCCATGTCCAACAGTTCATTCTTCTCTCTCGTTCACTGACACAGAGTTAGCAGATGCAACACTTCCCAAGTCAAAATACTATGTTCCCGCTGGGATTTCTAAATAAACGTAGCTTTATTTCCTTGACATTAGGAATAACTGTGGTTTTTCCCTTTCCTTTATTTGAAAATTCAATTAATGTTGGCGTAATAGTTTGTTTAAATGAATCTGTAGTTCGGGAAGCATTTATGACTGTTGCGTATATGGGCTAGTATTCCGTCTTTGAACATTTTTAGAGGCCTTTGTTTACGTTCCAAACATTTTTTTCGATTAGGACTTTAGGCTCCCAGAGAAGGTGAAAATAAAGTTTGTTTATGCTTGTTGGAACATTCCCCTTTTAAGGATATATGCAAAGTAAACCTCTGTGTTCTGAGGTGTCTGTGCTGGAAATGTCCTCACGGTGGCAACAACTGCACATATTTGTTAAGAAAAATGACCTTTATTTTCAAGACGCCGATTGCAACAGTATAGCTTCATTTTTGTCAGTGAGAGGACTCCACTATTTACAATGGTGCAGCATTGAAGTAAATGAAATGTGTGATTTGCAGCTGATTTTATTTTGACTTCCTTTTTCTAGCTTAATTGTATTACACTGTGGCATTTGGTTGTGTCTGAATGAATTCCTATTGGTCTCCTGGTTCTGTTGTAAGTTATCTGTTGAAAGAGATGCCAACCATTTTCTTTCAACTTAAAGGGGAACTATTGCAAAAATGAACATTTTATAAAAGCTTCAGCATACTGAAATAAGAAATTAAAAATTTTGCATTGTTTCTGAAATAACACTATTCCTCTCTCCACATCGGTTTCTCTTTATTCTGTCTTCATGCAGCAGTTGGTTGTCAGATAATCAATGATGGTTTGATCCAATATGTCTTATGGGGGGCTCCTTTTACCTAGAAGATGTATTGAAGCTCACTCTTAAAATCACCAGACATCATGTCTCTACATGCAGAATTTGTGCAAAAGGCAGATTGTACTGGAATCCGTTTTGATTGAGCTCTAATACATCTGCTATAAGATATATTAGTTCTAACTGTCATTGAATATCTGACGCCTAACTGCTGCATGAAGAGAAACAGATACTGAGAGAGGGACAGTGAAGATAAACTTGATTATTTCAGAAATTATGCAGATTTTTTAATTGTATTTAGAAAGTTTCTTATTTCAGTATGCTGAGGCTTATATCAAATTTGAAAAGTTCCCCTTTAAGTAAGTTGATAAAAAAAAAAAAACAACAAGGTGTAATGCAATATTCAGAACAGTGGCAAGTTAAACAATGCAGTAGTTTGCCATGCAGGCTTTGCAGTGGCAGATTAATGGCACGTGGGACCCACAGGCTACATCTGCATAGGCCCCCCTTTTAAGCACACATACCTCTGAACTCTCTACACCGGGTTGTGTTCAGCATACGCCTGTGACATTTCTGGATCTCCACAATCTGTGTGCATGCATGCTTTGGTAAAAAGCTACATGGGCCTTTATTACATTGGGCCCCTAGGCTGTAGCCTAGGTTAGCCTGTGCATTAATCCGCCCCTGAGGCTTTGAAAAACTAGCCAAACTAGTCAAATTGATATGTCAGAAATTCACATACCGACCATAAGGTTACATATATCCCTGAAGCATGGAATCTGGTCAATTTCAGTATTATCCGGCAAGGCGATCTCCACCCAAAAGCATTTTTTTTTTCTTTCAAAGAGAGAGACACAATTCTCAGCAACTTAATATCCACTAATGCTAAGTTATTTGAGTCTCTAGTTGCTGTTCAATTATTTAGCCATTTTCACTGGTTCTGACTTTTAAAGCAATGTTGCAAATGTCAACTGTTCAACTGGCTTTTGCAAAATTGTTTCAGGAGTCATTCCCATCACACAATTATCAAAAGCCAGATTTTTATTAGCAATTGCATTTACAAATACCTTTGTTTAATGCATACTGGAAAAGTTGAATACAAACAGAAATATTGCAACTTCCACATTGGGTAGATATTGTGTGGGCCTTATTGAGCAAAAAAATGAATGGTTTAACCATAGTTTATATTTTATACTCCTACTTCTGTTCTCTGTTCCATCTTTGGAACCTATTTTTGACTGATAAAACATGGAATTCTTAGAAACTTCTGTTCTATGGCAACCCTTCACTATAGATTTTAGGTTAATTCTATATAACCAATGACTTGAGGAGCCATAATGCTGTTGGTGGGCATTCTGATGAGTCAGAAAGGCAAGTGGCATTAGCCCTAGTTATTCTCTCAGTCCTATATGCTATTCCACATACACATGTTTCTGATCTATAACCCAGATTCGCTTCACTTCCAGTAACCACAATCTTTTTTAAAAGTTACAATTTGCTTTTATTCTGCAAAAACAGCTGAAAAGTGTGCTGTAGGTTGAATTTTGCAATATTTGGTTCCGGGGTCTTCGCTATCCTCATTGAAAATATTTTTTTTTTAATACTGCAGGTTGCATCAGCTGTTGAGAAATGGAAAGTGGCCATTCGGGATGCCCAAACATTTTCACGCATGCATGTCTTACTGGGGATGTTGGATGCCTGTATCAAGTGGGATATGTCTTCTGAAAATTCTCGGTGTAAAGTGTGCCGCAAGAAAGGTACGTAAACCTACCGCTAGTCTATATTATAGAGGCAGAAGTGCACTTTGGCGATGGTTTAGAATTACCCAGCTACAGAAAAGTGTCTTCTGGGGTTGTTTATTAGTCCACCAGGAAGAGGGACTCCACAAAAGCTAAGAACACTTCCTGCCCACATAGAGGATAATTTATATAATTGATAAATTTGCACCAAAATTGCAGCCAATGAGATGCTTGCTTTCAAGCCAGTGACCAGAAAATGCTGCCTGCCGAAGTGGTGCAAATTGGAAGGTTAGTTTAACATGGTAAAGCTGCAGTCAACCGGTTGCACGCGTCTTTAGCACTTATTTACTAACACTAGTAAATTTGGTCTGTATTGGCAAATTGTTTTACCTGCAATAAACTTATCAGAGATTGTAGGTGTATCTCTCCGCTATACCTGAGTGCTCCATTTGGGGTCAGTTTGGTAAAAATTACTGATGCACAAAATCCACTATTTTCGATTTAAACGAATACCGAACTGAATCCGAACCCGGGTGGGAAGGGGAAAACATTTATTTCCTTGTTTTGTGACAAAAAGTCACGTGGTTTTCAGCCCTGCTGATAATTTGCATATGCAAATTAGGATTCGGTTTGGCAGGGCAGAAGGATTTGGCTGAACCCGATTCCTGCTGAAAAAGGCTAAATCCCAAACCAAATCCTGGATTCGGTGCATCACTAGTAAAAATGTTGCCTCATGTTTGTAAATCTATTTTTTTTTTTCTTTACCCAGGTGAAGATGACAAGCTCATTCTGTGTGATGAGTGTAATAAAGCATTCCATCTCTTCTGTCTGCGACCAGTATTATTTAACATACCTGATGGAGAATGGTTGTGTCCTGCATGTCAGCCTGCAACTGCTAGACGAAGTTCTCGGGGCAGGTCAGTATCACTCTATAAACTAATTTTTCTTAAACTTCCAGTAATTTTAGGTACTGTTAGTATCTAGACAAGATAAGTCTTAAACAATTGGACTTTTGAGTGTTCTTAAACTTTTAAACCATTCATCCGAGCAGATTCTTCGGTACAACTGAGTGGTAGGGATTTCTCATGTTTAAAATCCTTAAGGTTACTACCGTCACAGATATCCAATAACAATTGTTTTGTTCAACTTATTCAGTTCGGCATTAACTAAAACGGAGATATTTACAAATGTTAATGCAAAGGAACATTTTATTTATAGATTTAAAACCTAGGAAAAAGAAAATCGAAATTGGGGTATGTGCAAAAATTTGAACACCTTTTTACTCGTCCAGTGATAAACAATGTTTTTACCAATTACCTCATCAAGCTTTCAAGGAATTGTTCAATATAAAAATAACTGGGTAAATAGGCTGTGCAAAATAAATGTTTCTAATATACTTAGTTAGCCAAAAATGTAATGTATAAAGGCTGCAGTGACTGGATGTCTAACATAACAGAAATATTGTTCCTGCTTTTTTATTGTTCCTGGTTTCCACTGATTGGTGACCAGGCTGTAACCAATCGGTGGCCACATGGGCCATAAATGTTGCTTTTGAATCTGAGCTGAATGCTAAGGATCAATTGCAAACTCACTGAACAGTTATGTCCCGTGGTCCCCCTTCAAGTCACTGACTAACTCAGAGTTAAAGCTGAAAAGCAAGAAGTTGTGTTCTGGCTATTGTATTAGACATTCAGTCACTTCAGCCTTTATACATTACATCTTTGGCTAACTAACTATATTGAAACATTTTTATTTTGCACAGCCTATTTATCCAGTTTTGATTTTTACACTGAACTGTTCCTTTAATAGCCATTAATCTGTGACCACTGCAGAGCTTAAAGGAATAGTTCAGCGTGAAAATAAAAACTGTGTAATTAGGCTGTGCAAAATAAAAAATGTTTCTTATATAGTTAGCCAAAAATGTAATGTATAAAGGCTGGATTGAGTGGATGTGTAACATAATAGCCAGAACACTACGTCCTGCTTTTCAGCTCTCTAACTCTGAGTTAGTCAGTGACTTGAAGGGGGGCCACATGGGACATAACTGTTCAGTGAGTTTGCAATTGATATTCCGCTCAATTCAAAAGCAACAGATATGACCCATGTGGCCCACCTTCAAGTTTCTGATTAGTTACTGCCTGGTAACCAGGGCAACCAGTCAGTGGAAAGCAAGAGAGATGAAAAGCAGGAAGTAGTGTTCTGGCTATTATGTTACACATCCAGTCACTCCAGCCTTTATACATTACATATTTGGCTAACTAACTATATTAGAAACATTTTTTATTAATAGTCTATGTATTTACCCATTTTTTATTTTTACACTGAACAATTCCTTTAAAGGGGATAGTGACACTCTCCTGATAGGGTTGAGCACTGTTTAAAATATCATCAGTGTATGTGAATGTTGACCTTCTTCCCCAAGCCTGATGTCAATATTTTGAGGTATTGTAGAAAGTGGCTGCAAAAGGATCAGCATTGGTGCTTTGTGGGGAAGCCTGTGGACAATGTCCAGCTGTTCTCACCAGAGAGCTTATACAAGTGATAGTGACATGCTCCACAGTTATCAGGAATGTGTAATTATCACTACATCTGATCCCCAAGGGCTCAGGGACTGTCGCTCAACAATCATGGGCTCCTCTAAGCAATGGAGTCAACTGAATACCTACAATGTAGGGGAAGACTTTAAAAAGTTAGCAAAATGGCTCCTGTTGTCTGTAATGTCATAAAAAAATAGCTGTTAAAAGCAAGGTCTGGAAGACCAAGCAGGGTTCAAGAAATGTATAAAATGAGTGCAAAACCACATTTATGGAAAGTATTCTACTTTTTGGTTCTTGAAACCCTGCTCTGGTAGAGTGCATCTTTTAAGCCTTTGAGCTATATGTTAATACTATATAGTACAGGTATGGGACCTGTTATCCAGAATGCTCGGGACCTGGGGTTTTCCAAATAACGAATCTTTCCCTAATTTGTATCTTCATACCCCGTCTACTAGAAAACCCAACAGGCTGGTTTTGCTTCCAATAAGGATTAATTATATCTTAGTTGGGATCAAGTACAAGCTACTGTTTTATTATTACTAGGGATGTACCGAATCCTTCTGCCCGGCCGAACCGAATCCTAATTTGCATATGCAAATCGGGGGCGGCGAGGTAAATCACGTGACTTTGTCACACCCAGATTCAGTTCGGTATTCGCCCGAATCTTTCGCAAAGGATTCGAGGGTTCGTTTGAATCAAAAATAGTGGATTCGGTGCATCCCTGATTGCTAGAGGAAAAGGAAATCATTTTTTTAAATTTTTGATTATAATGGAGTCTATGGGAGGCGTCTTTTTTGTTAGTCGGAACTTTCTGGATAAGGGGTTTCCGGATAACTAATCCCACACCTGTATCCTAAAAGGAACGGCTATGAATTTTTCCTGCATTAACGTTTATATAAATGCTGGTTGAATATAAGACTATTTTCTGGTTTACACAGCAAGCATGTTTTTAGAACGAGCTTTATATTTAACAGAAATTACGCCGAAGACTCAACTCAAGATGAAGATGAAGAGGAGGAGGAAGAAGAATCCGAGGAGGAGGAAGAGGAGGAATCGGATGAGGAGGAGGAGGAGCAGGAAATGATGGGACAGAGACGTAAGTATAATATATGCTTTTTGCAAAGCTGCTCACTATTATGATTGCTTTTTATGGCGACTTTGTTAAAGGGGCAGTTCAGCTTTACGTTAACTTTTAGCATGATGTTAAGAGTTTGAAATTTTGTTTAGCAGCTTTTCAGTTTTGAATTTCAGCAGCTATTTGTTTGCTACAGCCACGTTTACCCTAGCAACCAGACAATGATTTGTGTTAGAGATTGCAGGATGAATAGCAGATGGCGTAAAACATAAGTACAGGTACTAATGGTATGGTATTCACACAGAGCAATAGGTTTTTGGTTACCCCCCCATTTGAAAAGCTGCAGAGGGGCAGAAAAGGAAGTCAAACATTTCCAAAACTATAAAAAATGACTGAAAAGTTTCTAATAGGACATTTTATAACATACTAAAGTTTAGCTCAAGAGAGGGTTTTTTTTTAAATATTTTTTTTTTGCTCTAGCACATACTGCCAATTAATTAAATGGAGGGCCACATTAAGGTACTAGTACTGGCACTTTCAGACATTTCCATTTCAACTAAATGGGAGATTGTGTGGGAGTTTCCGACCCTTCTCACTTGCCATCAACCTTATGTTATTTTTATTGGAGTCCGGAACGGTGTGTGTCAATACTTGACTGCACTCCTAAAGTAGAACATTGAGTAATAACGGCCTGGATCTCTCCAAAAAGAAGACCACGAGTTCTTTATAATTTAAACTTTGTTCTGTATTTCAGTTTATTTACTATTCATTTTAATATTTCTAAGCAAGGTAGGGGTTTCAACATTAAGGAAATCTAAGTAACAGAACGCAATAATGGAGAACAGTCATTTTATTTATTTTTTATTCTTGTGCTTTTTGAAGTTAAATTCAGTTGAATAGCTTTTGCAGCATGATGGTAATCAGAAGAATTAGAATTGTTGGCCACACAAACACACACACTGCCTACTCAACATGCCGATTGCCTTTTGAAGAAATGTTTGTGTGCAAGTGTTGGACATCAAGATGAAAGCACAGGGATAGAAGAGGATCAGCATTTCTGCACAGGCAACAGCCGCTTCTCTAGAGTATGTGGCCACAGCAAGGCAGCAGGCGTTGGGAGCTCAATGGTTTAGCCCACGTCCTGGTAACACAAAATATGTTTGCCCCCTTCCTTTAGTAAGTTAATTTTTCTCTGATTAACTTGGCAACTGCAGGCGCCCGCTGTGTGCCCCCCCTTTTTTTGTTAGTACTATACTCATCTCTCAGCAGCTGTAGCTCAGCAATTTCAGTTGGGTGGGGGCCGAGTTGAAGAACAAATGTCTTCCTTGCAGTTGTCCGCATGCATCAGATTTAATGTGGTTGGAATTATGCTTTTTAATACAGAGCAATATTTGCATGGAAATAGAAGTTATGTGCTATTTTTAAGAGCAGTTTGTTTAACTATAAATAATCAGTATGAGACTGACCCAAGCAGCCTCTGCATATTTCTGATCATACTATTTATGTATAGACCCAGCAAATATCTATCTATTGGGAAAAATGTATTAAAGGAGAAGGAAAGGTTAAAACTGCGTAAGCTTTATCAGAAAGGGCCACCTAAATATACCAGTAAACCCTCAAAATAATGCTGCTCTGATTCCTCTGTCAAAAGAAACACAGCATTTCTTTCCTTCTATTGTGTATCCATGGGCTTCTGTATCAGACTTACTGTTTTCAGCCTAATCCTCCAGGGCTAGAGCTTGAGCATGCTCAGTTTGCTCCTCTCTCCCCTCCCTCCTCCCCTCTCTGCTGTAATTTGTGCCCAGAGCTATGAGTGAGCAGGGAGAGACTCGGACAGGAAGTGGTTACACCAAGCTAATATGGCAGCGGCTATCCTAAACAAACAGAGCTTCTAGAGCTGTTTACTCAGGTATGGAAAAGCATTCTACAGAATTAATATAGTATTATAGCTTGCACTATTGTGACTAATCTATTGGCAATAAACTGCCTCGGCAGCTTTCCTTCTCCTTTAAGTGTCCCTGTCTCAGGGTTGGGGTATAAATCCCTAAATATCACTGCTGACATTGTGGAAATGATTGTGCCTGTGGTGGGGTCAGACTATCAAGAGTTGTCTTAAAGGAGAAATAAACCCATACTAGAAAAAAAACCCTACCCTGCGTAGACCAACCTCCCTCCTCCCCCACAGCCTAACTGCCCCCTAATTCTTTACTTACCCCTCCATGCAGATCAGCCTTGGGAGTTCACAAGCACCATCTTCTTTTTTGTGGTCGTCTTCGCAATCTGAGCAGCGTTTCGGCGCATGCGCAGCCTGAGTAAATCTCTCCCCCCCCCCCCAAATGACTGCGCATGCGCCCAAAGTCGCGCAAATTTGAGATTGGTCTATGCAGGGTAGGGCTTTTTTCTAGAACGGGTTTTTCTCCTTTAAAGGGTGGTTCACATTTGTTAACTTTTAGTATGTAATAGAATGGTTAAGCAACTTATCAATTGTTTGTCATTATTTTTTTTATATCATTTTTAAATCATATGCTGCCTTCTTGTGACTCTTACCTGTTTTCAAACGGGGGTCACTGACCCCTTTTTTTTAAAAAAAAAAAAACGTTCTGTTGCTACTTTTTATTAGTCATATTTCTGTTCAGACCCTCTCCATATTTCAGTATCTTTCTCAAATCAATGCATGGTAGATAGGATAATTTGGATCCTAGCAATCAGATGAAAGCAAGAGTATAGGATAGAGTTGAGTTGGACACACATACACACCTCCGCTCTTTATATTTCTGCAGTGTAACATGTTTTATATAGGTGTCTTCATGAATTTTTTTTCCCCTTTTGTAGTGAGATCCCGCAAAGCTGCAAAGGGTAAACCAGGCCGGCCTACTCGACGTGGGCGTCCACCAAAGAACAATACTCATTCTCGTGTCTCACGACAACAATATGTGGAAGACACTGAAGCTGATGTTGAGGAGATGGTAAAAATTTTTTCTTGTGACGCCTTGTTACCATTTGTGTGTATGTTTACAAATATGCCTGTGTGTTATTCAGTTCCTTTTAAATCCTTAAAGGGAATGAAAAAAAAAATAGGTATTGCTATAGAAAACAGTTTTGTCCCTTTTCTATTCTCTGCCCTGATGGCTCAGACTGTTTATACAATGTAAGACAAGGCGGCTGATTAACAGAGCTGTCTTTGCTGGGGAACTAAGACTTTTGCAACTTTGTTTAAAAGTAACAAAATGCTGCTTTCAATAGCAATTGTTTTACCTAATAACTTAAAAGCATTGGAAATTTTTAGTAAATGTGTATTTGGGTTGACATGGCCTTTAAAGGGGAAGTAAAGTCTAAAATAGAATAAGGCTAGAAATGCTGTATTTTGTATACTAAACATAAGCATCAACTTAACTGCACCACAAGCCTAATTAAACAAATGATTTATGTTTTCAAAGTTAGCCACGGGGTCACCATCTTTGTTAAACATCTTTGCAAGACCAAGACTATGCACATGCTCAGTGGGGTCTGGGCTTCTTAGGGATCGTCATAAATTATCAAAACAGCACAAGTCAAATAATATCTGCCAGAAGCCGATACAGCAAGACTGATTAAATCAGAATATGCAGACTGCACTGGCTCTGTGGATACAAATCTCTACACAGTCGCCGGCTGCTCTACAGAGAACAAACAAAGCTGCTCGAGGCCAGGGAAATAAGGTGGGGGGGTCCCTGCTGTTTGAAAGTATGATCGTTTCCCTGCAGAGCGGTTAGGGGCCGTCGTTTCCTATCTGCAGCTGTCCGAGCAAGTAAAACGAAGGGGGAATTTCACTGCATACAGTCAGGTTTCTTATAAAAACAGTACACATAATTTATAGTACATTTATTAATTATAAAGTATATTGGAGATAAGTTTCTTTTTCATTAAAGAAAGTAAAAATGGAAGTTTGTGTTTTTGCCTTTACGTCCCCTTTAAAGGGGTTGTTCACCGTTAAAGTTTAGTATGTTATAGAATGTACTTTTCTTGGCAACTTTTCAATTGGTCTTTTAAATTAATGGTCTCTTTCCAGCTTTCAGATGGGAGTCGATGACCCCAGCAGATAAAAACTTCTGCAATGTTGTTACGTTTTATTTCATATCTTTCTATTTAAGCCCTCTCCTTATCCGCCTTCTTGTCTCTCATTCAAGTCACCACATGGTTGCTATGGTAAAGCGGGAACAAATAGCTGCTGCATTTCCACATTGGCGTGCAGCTGGGGAAAAAAGCAGATAACCAATTTCCTTAAGGCCTATACATTCTATTTTTTAACTGCCTTGGACCAGCATATTTGCATAGCTACATAGTTAATTTGTGTTGAAAAAGGACAAAAGTCCACCAAGTTGAACCCCTATAAATGAACCCCCAGTGTACATGTATCGCATACATAAACTGGCCTTGGTGTTGTGCTTGTTCAAGAAATTGTTGCTGGTAAAAAAATTTTGTCTATAATACACAAAAGCCATGAATATCTTGAAATGGTGACTAGTGATGTCATCCGTTATAAACAGTGAGTAGTGATGTCATTTTTGTCATTTATTATAATAAATAAAGTACCCCTTGTTGCAAAATATAAGGATATTATAAGTTACTTGGAGTTCCATGACCCTCCTGAAACTCCTTGGTGACTTATAATATCCTTCTATTTTACAATAGGGGGTACTTTATTCACTATATAATGCATTTACATGGACTTGTGGGAAAGGCTGGTTTTATATTGTATCAACTTGTTTTTTCAGGTGCGTCAAAGCAAACCCACCTCCCGCCGCCAGAACCAGGAGTTTCAGAAGTGTGAAGAGATTTTGGCAAAACTCATAAAGTACAGATTCAGCTGGCCTTTCAGGTATGTTTCTGTATATGGAAACCAAATACTTCTTGCCATAGACTGTAAATGAAATTGTTTTCCACAGATGACGATCATATTCTTTAGATCGCAGCAACGTGTTAAACCGTGGTCTATAGAGTGCTTCTTTCTACATTTAATTTCATATGACCGTACATACACAGTAGGGCCAATTAAAGGACAATCACAATAAAACAAGATCTAAACTTTAGTGCACTTGTCCTGATTCTTTTTTTCTCTCTAGTTTTTGAGGTATAAATATGAGTGCTCTTCTCAGCCTAATATTTTTTTTCTGAGCACCGGAAGAGGACAAAAATGCTTTGTGAAATAGATTTATTAAATATCCACGTCCATTTAGTGCATTTCTATAATGGGCCCCCTTTAAACCTGAATATTTTTGGGAGTGTGAGGGAAAACCCAGATTAGCACTATCACTGAGCCTCCATGCTGGATTCCCACACAACACAAGGATTACAGGATTTGTTATTCAGACATTTACACAGCTGCCACTCTCCATTTTGTTTCCGATGTGATGGTGTTGTACGAACACATCATAAATTCACATAGTGGAAAAACATTTTTAAAATGTTTAACTATCATCCCGTGTAAGAGGCCCTCGGATGGGTCTAGCCAACCCATATTCCCATTAAAAACTAATTTCTCTGCCGTCTCAGGGGGACACAGGGACTCTTGGGGTTAAGCTCCACCCTCTAGGAGGCAGGACACTTAGAACTGATTTGCAAGGGGGCGTGTCCGGGACTCCGTCTTAACCCCACACTGCCATAATCCCTCAGTTTTTAAGTGTCCTGCTTACTAGGAGGAGGGACAGCCCTTGTCCCCCAGAGACAAGAAAATCAAGATGGGGTATCCTAGGGTCAGGACTACCTGTTCCCTTTAGAGATTACCTCCCTCGTGGGACAGCACCGGGGTCCTAACCTAGCCCTTGGGCTATACTGACCAGTGGACAATTCCTGCCCCCCGTTTATAGGGGGGACAGAGGGTCCTACCGGCGCTTTGGATGTGTGAGTATGCTGTGCCATTATCTCATGCTCTCTCTCCCCCCCTCCCCCCCCTCCGCCTCCGCCTCTGCCCTGTTGCCAGAGGGAACTCACTGCGTGCAGCCTTCCTCGTTTTCATGTCGGCGGCAGACAGGGTATCTATCTGCCGCAGGCTGCTTGCGCGCTCTCTTGGAACGCATGGCTATGCGTTCCAGGCGCCATTTTGACAGCGCGTCTCTCTTACAGGAGGCGCATGCGTTCCAGGCGCCATTTTGACAGCGCGTATCTCTTACAGGAGGCGCATGCGTTCCAGGCGCCATTTTCCTTCTCCCGCGCCGCATTGAGAGCGGCGGTCTCTACACTGGCGCACTTCCAAAATCCAGCAGCACTTCTCAGCAACTGGAGCGGAGTGGGGGGGCCACAGAAAGGGGCCACAGTGTCAGCAGTGATCCAGGTCACTAAGGGGCAATACGGCGCTTCGGCTTCAGCCCTATCATTGCCATATTCCTCAGCAGGTACCTCAGTTACTGCAGCTCATGGCAGAAGGTAAGACAGGGGATCTTTTCCCCAGGGCTGGTGGGAGAGCAGCCTCAGTAGCAGCAGCGCAGGTTACTTATTTTTCCTGTAAACACTGCCATTCTAAAATTCCTGGGGGCCAGGGAGAGCCTATCTGCAGGTCTTGCTCCAAGGGGCAGGGGTCTACCTCTCCCATGGGATCCAACTCTTCCAGTTCACTGCTTCCTGGGAATCCTTTACAAGACATGGCTCAGAACGAAGGAGCAGGTACTTCCACTGACCCTCCAGCTCCGTTATGGGCTATTCAGCTTTCACAGTCATTACTGAAGTACTGAAAATCACGCAAACCGCAGAACAACAGTCTGCTTCTGCGAGCCTGTTCAAAAGACAACAAAAATCCTCTGTATGTTTTCCTTCACATGAACAACTGCTAAACATTATCCAAGAAGAATGGAATTCTCCGGAACGTAAATTTCACCCGAAAATTTTCTAAGTCTTACCCCTTTTCCAGAGATTTGGTCGACAAGTGGTCCATGCCTCCTTCAGTGGATGCTCCGGTTTCCAGATTGTCCAAATCCACAACACTCCCGGTCACAGATGCCGCAGCCTTTAAGGATCCAAGTGACCGTAGGCTAGAAGGTTTCCTAAGGTCAACATACTCTTCAGCCGGATCTACTTTACGCCCTGCACTCGCTTCAGCATGGGTAGCCAGAGCCATCCAGGCCTGGTCTGAGTCTCTGATCAACGATATACAAGAGGGAGTACCAAGCGAGATTATAGCCGAGGGTTACCATCTCGACTTTTCTTCGCTTCCCCCCAACAAGGTCATCGTTCCTGTTCCTCGTTCAGAGACATTCTCGGGATTTTACTCCAATCTCTTCCTTGTACCCAAGAGAGACGGATCATTCAGACCGGTTTTAGATCTCAAACTCCTCAACCGGCACATTCGGTCTGTCCGATTCAAGATGGAGACACTCCGTTCAGTTATCCGGGGGATGGACCCGGGACTACTGCTGATGTCCCTGGACATCAAAGATGCTTACCTCCATGTTCCGATTTGGCCTCCACATTATCGTTTCCTGAGGTTCGCCTTCAAGAATCAGCACTACCAATTTGTGGCATTGCCATTCGGCCTGTCCTCAGCCCCCAGAGTCTTCACCAAACTAATGACAGTCTCGGCGGCAACAATGAGACTCCAGGGAATTTCGGTGACACCTTACCTGGACGATCTACTCATCAAGGCCAGGACAGAAGATCAGAGCAGACAGAATCTTCAACAAGCAATATCTCTTCTTCAGAATTTCGGCTGGACTATCAATTGGGACAAGTCCAACCTGCGACCCAGTCACCAGATGATATTTCTGGGTCTCGAGTTCAACACCCTAACTCAAAGGGTGACTCTTCCTCTGGACAAGCAGTTAAAGATCAGAAACCAGGTCAGCCTGCTACTCCGCAACCGACGTCCCACAGTACATTCAGCAATGAGAGTTCTAGGTCTGATGGTCTCATCCATCGAGGCGGTCCCCTTCGCTCAGATACACCTTCGCCCTCTACAAGCCAACATTCTCTCAGGGTGGAAGGGAGGGTCTCTCTCTCAAACATTCTCTCTCCTGAACACAACAAAGGAGTCCCTCATCTGGTGGCAAAGACGAGAACATCTAGCCATGGGTCAATCTTGGGCACTCCCAGACTGGACGGTGATCACGACAGACGCAAGTCTCCGAGGTTGGGGAGCAACATGGAACAATCTATCGGTGCAAGGTCTATGGTCCCTCGAAGAAACAAACTTATCCATAAACATACTAGAGCTTCGGGCGGTTCGTCTAGCTCTCAATCATTGGTCTCGTCTCCTTCAAACCAAGTCTGTTCGAGTGCAAAGCGACAACTCCACCACCGTCGCATACATCAACAGACAAGGAGGGACCCGCAGCAGGGCGGCCCTAGCGGAGGTACAGCAAATACTGGCTTGGGCGGAGTTCAGGTCGGTACGACTATCCGCCATCCACATCCCAGGGGTGTCAAACACAAAAGCGGATTTCCTCAGCAGAAACCAGCTGGATCCGAGCGAATGGGAACTCCATCCGGAATCATTTGCGGAGGTGGTCTCCCAATGGGGTCTTCCCCAAATCGACCTCATGGCAACCAGAACCAATCGCAAAGTGTCCCAATTCTTTGCTCGTTACCGGGATCCGATGGCGATGGGTGTAGACGCCATGACTCAACCCTGGTGCTTCAATCTGGCCTATGTATTCCCCCCCCTTCCCATGCTACCTCGAGTGCTGAAGAAGATCAGGCGATCTCAACTCACGATCATCGTGATAGCACCATACTGGCCCAGGAGAACCTGGTTTTCGGATCTTCAGGAGATGTCGATAGATCAACCAATTCGACTTGCTCCCAGACTCGACCTACTGCAGCAAGGTCCCATTCTCCATCACAACCCGGGTCTCTTTGCTTTGACGGGTTGGCTGTTGAAGCAACCATCTGGAGACGACAAGGCATAGCGGAAGATGTGATCGCTACCTTACTCAAATCACGAAAACCCACGTCATCCAGAGCTTACCACAGAGTCTGGCGGAACTATTGGAACTGGTGCAAAGACGCAGACCTTCCATTCCTGGATCTCAACATCCCTAGAATTCTCTCTTTTCTCCAGAAAGGCCTTCAGTTAGGGCTGAAGCTAAGTTCCTTGAAGGTGCAAGTCTCTGCTCTGTCCGTTTTACTACAATCACGTCTGGCGATGGACAGTTCCATCCGTACGTTCCTACAGGGAGTTGCACGCATCGTTCCTCCCTTCCGTCCTTCACTCCCAGGGTGGGATCTTAACCTGGTACTAGAGTCTCTGCTGGATCCCCCCTTCGAACCCTTAGGAGTAATATCTGAAAAGTGGCTTACCTGGAAGGTGGTGTTCCTCGTGGCAATTTCTTCAGCCAGAAGAGTTTCAGAAATTGGCGCATTATCCTGTGATCCATCCCTGCTGGTCTTCCATAGGGATAAGGCAGTGCTACGCACCGTTCCGTCCTTCCTTCCGAAGGTCGTATCTTCCTTTCATATCAACCAGGAGATAGTGGTTCCTTCCCTTTGTCCGGATCCCAAGAATGAGAAGGAACGACGATTGCACAAATTGGATGTGGTTAGAGCACTCCGCTGGTATCTTGAACGATCCAAATCCTTTCGACGATCTCAATCCCTGTTTGTAGTCCCTTCCGGACCACGCAAAGGTCTGGCGGCCTCCAAGACTTCTATTGCTCGGTGGATCAGAGAGACAATTCGTCAGTCCTATCTCTCCAAGGGCAAGCCTCCACCAGAGAAGGTTCGTGCACATTCCACAAGGTCACTGGGACCTTCCTGGGCATGGCGTAATTCTGCTTCCTTGGATCAGATTTGCAGAGCAGCCACCTGGTCCTCAGTACATACATTTACTAAATTCTACAGCCTTGACACCTTTTCCTCGGCTGAGGCCGCTTTTGGCCGCACGGTGCTGCACACTGTGGTGCGGTAACGTGTTTAATTCTAATTCGCTCCCGCCCTGCTGTTCTGGGACTGCTTTGTTAAGTCCCCAAGAGTCCCTGTGTCCCCCTGAGACGGCAGAGAAAATAGGATTTTTTGATACTCACCGTTAAATCCTTTTCTCTGTAGTCGATAGGGGGACACAGGGCTTCCCAACCCTGAGCGAAAGTTGACCATTTGGTCCATGGGAAACGTTTTTCCTGTATTACCTGTTCTGCAAGTTGTAAATTGTTATATTATAATCCCTTTTTTCAGCAGTCTCTTTGGTACAAACTGAGGGATTATGGCAGTGTGGGGTTAAGACGGAGTCCCGGACACGCCCCCTTGCAAATCAGTTCTAAGTGTCCTGCCTCCTAGAGGGTGGAGCTTAACCCCAAGAGTCCCTGTGTCCCCCTATCGACTACAGAGAAAAGGATTTAACGGTGAGTATCAAAAAATCCTATTTTCCCCTAGTGGTTAAATAATGACTGGGAAGTATCTTGCTTCTTTTAACTGTGTATAATCACTTGAAGCATATTGTTGGAAAATCCGATATTCTACCTACATTTCTGTAGTAAATATGGACCTGTGACATACTTGATTTGTATTACCGTATATACTCGAGTATAAGCCGACCCGAGTATAAGCCGAGGTACCTAATTTTACCTACGGAAACTGGGAAAACGTATTGACTCTAGTATAAGCCTAGACACAACTACAGCCCTGTCTCCCAGCAGCGCACATTCTGCCAAAGCGACCCCCCCAGTGATCAACCGGACTTCTTTGCAAAGTTGATGGTGACAGAGAATTGCCAAACGGATTACTGTGTGCATTGTCCCACTACTATGTGCAGAGGGTGCTGTTTGATATTGCCATCACTGTTAATCTTTCATATAACCAACAGAGGGCGCTGTGTGATATTGCAGTCACAGTTATTCTTTCATATAACCAACAGAGGGTACTGTGTGATATTGCAGTCACTGTTAATCTTTCATATAACCAACAGAGGGCGCTGTGTGATATTGCAGTCACTGTTATTCTTCCATATAACCAAGAGATGGCGCTGTGTGATATTGCAGTCACTGTTAATCTTTCATATAACCAACAGATGGCGCTGTGTGATATTGCAGTCACTGTTATTCTTTCATATAACCAACAGAGGGCGCACTGTTATTCTTTCATATAACCAACAGAGGGCATTGTGGGATATTGCAGTCTCTCCCCAAGTGTACTGTTGGTATAGGAATGATTAAAAGTGACTGCAATCTCAGCTACTCGGGTCGGGTACCGCTGACCCGAGTATAAGCCGAGGTAGACTTTTTCAGCACATTTTGGATGCTGAAAAACTCTGCTTATACTCGGGTATATACGGTATGTAGATTGTAATGAATTGATGTTTTTAATTAGTATCAGTATATAAGGCATTGAGCACTTGCATGAAATGCATGAGGTGATCGTATATGTCATAGTCTAGGAAAGTAAACCCCAACCAGTGGCTCGGGAGCAACATGTTGCTCTCCGACCCCATGGATGTTGCTCTCAGCTGGTGCTCATCTTTGAATTCCAGGCTTGGAGGCAAATTTTACTTGCTTAAAGGAAAACTATAGCCCCAACATGAATATTGCCTTGAACCACCATTTTGTGATGGTCTGTGTGCTGCCTCAGAGATCACCTGACCAGAAATACTACAACTCTTAACTGTAACAGGAAGAAGTGGGGAAGCAAAAGACAACTCTGTCTGTTAATTGGCTCATGTGACCTAACATGTATGGTTTGTTTGTGTGCACAGTGAATGATACAATCCCAGGGGGCTGGCCTTATTTTTTTTAAAATGGCAATTTTCTATTTATGATTACCCAATGGCACATGAGTTGTTTTATGCCAGAGACCTACATTGTTCTGGGGTATAGTTTTCCTTTAAAAACTAGGTGTACTACCAAACAGAACCTCCTGTAGGCTGCTAGTCCGCATAAAGGATACCAATAGCCAATCACAGCCCTTTATTGGCACCCCCAGGAACTCTCTGCATGCTTATGTTGCTCTCCAACATTTATTTACATTTGATGGTGGCTCACGGCTAAAAATGGTTGGGGACCCCTGGTCTAGGAGATTAGTCTCATGAAGGATACCTGTTAATTGTTTTTAATGTTGAATTTCACTCGTGGCTTGGGAGATCCCCTGTCTACCTCTTGTTCTACTAATCTACATGGGAGCTAATCCCACGTGCCAGGTCTGCAAATCCCGTTGGATTAAGAAGACTTAAAAAATGAGGTTGCAAACGTAACCGACTCTGTTTTAATTTTAGGGAGCCCTTCAATACTGATGAGATAGAAGACTACACGAAAGTGGTGACAACCCCAATGGACTTCCAGACCATGCAGAGCAAATGTTCATGTGGCAGTTACCAGACAGTGCAGGAGTTCCTTAATGATCTTAAACTGGTATTTGGAAACACAGAGCTGTATTATGAGGCTGGAAGTTCCCAGTTGTCCTGCTTGGAGAAGACGGAGCAATGCGCTCGAGACCTACTTGGCAAACACCTGCCTGCACACACTTATCAGAGGAGACATCGTAAGCACCAGGCTCCCGAGCCAGAGCCCGAGACAGCCAATCCCGGCCGGGGGCGCAAACGGAAGAAATGAAAAACCTATAAACAAGGGAGGGGGTTTGGGGCAGAGCTCATGGAAGAATTGAAGAAGATGGAGAGTTGGGGTGGCAGAACCTCGTATTTTCCCGATGAATGATACTATAAATACCTTGACATGTTTATTGCATCGGAGAGAAGATAAATACAAAATGTGCGGAAGTCAGACGTGCCACAGCTAAATCCGTTTATATCATCTTATTCCCAAATTAGATTTCTATCGCCCACCAACTAAAACTGCCGTTATCTGGTTTTGTCATGGAACCCCTCTTGCTTAAGAGAATGTGGTTTATGAATGATCATATCTATCATAATATTGCTGCTTCATTTTGGCTTTTTTTTTTTTAAGTTTTCTATGAGACCCACCATTCAGTGTCTGCTTGCATATTGCCAGTGCTGCACATACTGCTTTGTTCAGTGGAAGGGTGATTTAAAGGACAAGTGTTTCTTTATTGCTAGGGAACCGTCGGGCATATTGCTAAAAATTATGTACGTGGATTTCTCGGTTAAATAATTATTTTAATCAGCCTTCAGATTTTTATGAGATTTCTCGGACTATGTTGCTGATAACTGTGTTAAGGGTCTTCTGCACTTGTCTGTCAAACAAGTGGCTGTATTACGTCTGACTTCTGTGATTATATCCTCTATTTACCCTTTGTATTTATAGATTAACACCCATCTCCTTCTCATAGACGTTCCCCAGGCAATCATTGGGAGGCATCCTAAGGCTGAATAAAATAATGTATCATAAAATTTTAAAAGAATCACCAGCTCCCCATTTTGGCCTGCCTCCCATGTGTAACTGCTACCAGCACAGACAAATACGGAAAAGACTGTTTTAGCAATTTGGATTTTGCTACATTCTCCTCTCCCATTGGATGGGTTATTGAATATTCTTCCTCTGCCGACACAGGTATCCAACCGTCAAACAGGAGAGTCACTTTTTTTGTGTATTTTTTTGTACTGACTTTTTTTTCCCCTTTTTTCTAGATATTCAATGTCTGCTTGTGATCTTGTATAAAGGGAGCCTTTGTCTGGATTTGGCACATGTACAGTACAGTTTATATGAAAACAAGTGTTTTGCCTTTATTAATATTAAAACGAAGGAACATGTGTAAATCTGTCTGGAGTATACAATTTTCATTGTTTAGGGTTTTTTTCTAGTAATTCCGCTTATTTTTATATCTGTTTTAAGCAAAGTGTTTTTTGTTTTTTTATTTATTTATTTATATATATATATATATATATATTTATATATATATATATTTATATATATATATATATATTTATATATAAATATATATATATATATATATATATAATTATATATATATATATATATATATATATATATATATATATATATATATATATATATATATATATAATTATGCCTAGTAAAATGAACTTTGTGATCTGTACAGCATCACATTTATACTGAGTTACGGAAAATGTGGTTTTTCAGCTTGAACCATGCATGAGATAAAGTGCCTAGGAACCACTAAAGTGCAACCAGAATGGCCAGTAAGAGTGAGGTGAGCTGACAGTTGCTGAAGCTGTTAAAGGGGACCTGTCACCCTACGAAATAATTCCAAGTTATTTTCGATCATGTTGGTTGAGCAGACTATAATATACTTATACTACATTTATTATTTAAAATGTGTTTTCTTCAGTCTTGGAGTTACACTATCATAGCACACAGTCAGTAGCCATTTTGTGGACAATGTTATTAAGACAAGTTGTGTATCATCTCAAAATCTTGTGTATTCACCCGAATGGGGGGCCTAATTCCCATACACTATTCTAGAGTATTAGGAGGGAGGGGTAATGTGAGGAGGGCAGTGACATCAGTAACCACAGTTTAAGAAACCCCCATTTTGCATTTTTTTTTTAAAAAAAAAAAGTAAATGTAAAATATAAAAATCACAGAAATGTGTTAAAGCAACTTATTCTTCAAGTTTACTGTGTCAATGACGAGTTAAATCAGGAGGGCCAATACTTTACTAATGCAAGATCTACTTTTAGTGATGTTGTCCCATTATGACCCACATCCATAAAAGCAGTTGGCATTCTGTTTCATGGAAAATATTACTTAAATATTGATTGATGAGAAAATGTATATTGTGATATTTAACAAACCACTATTTCTTATGTTACCTTAAAGAAAACTATACCCCCAAAATAAATACTTAAGCAACAAGTTTGTATTAAATTAACTGACATATTAAAGAATCTTACTAAACTGGAATATATATTTAAGTAAATATTGCCCTTTTACATTTTTCATTGGAATTGACTGTTTACAGACAGAACCAGGGGTTGTTTACAGACATTAAAGGGGTTGTTCACCTTCAAACAACTAGTTGTTTTCAGATAGATCACCAGAAATAACAACTTTTTCAGATTACTTTCTTTTTTCTATGCGTTACTGTTTTTCTAATATTGAAGTGTAAAGTGTAATTTTTCACCTTCTAAAGCCGCTCTGGGAGGGGGTCGCCGACCCTGTAAACTGTTCTAAATTGATATATTTAGTTGATACATTTCTTATCTTTGTCCCTGCTGAGCAGAATCTCTGGATTTCATTATAGGCAGCTGTTAGAATTGATACAATAGTTGCTGATATTCCAGAGATGCTGCTGAGAAATGTATCAACTAAATGTTGCAATAAGCCTTCCTCTCTCCCTCTCTGCGCTCATAGAGGAAACCGAAGCCTCTGTGGTAGTTAACAGGCAGGTGATGCGGCCGTTACCATACTGGTGTAATTTGCAATCCAATTATTAATGGCTCAATCGCTGACCCTTTAACGGACATGCTTATTATACAAGGTATTGCTGCTTAGCTCCTACAGCAGCTTAGAGTTGACTGAGCAAGTGCTTTACACTTCACTGGCACAGTTAAAGGGTTTTCAGATCATTTCACATAGTAAATTAAGCCAATAAAGGAAAATTCTGCATAAATATGCCCATAATGTGCAATATCCGGCAAGCAAGGGTTTTGTGTAAAGCCACAGTACAGTGTGAAGCTGGTGGCACAGGTATGATATGGGGATGTTTCTTATAATATGGTGTAAGTTTATATTTAGTATACAAAATACAGCATTTCTAGCATTATTCTATTTTAGACTTTACTTCCCCTTTAAGCATTCTCACAATTTTGGGTCAAAAATCTTCTGGCCACCAAAATGTCTAGAGATTGATCTCTTTTACCAATATTTATTGAAATTGTATATGTAGTAAGGCCTTATGGGGCCCCTTTTGTAATTACAACCTTGATGACGGGCAAATCTGTCCAATTATGCTTCATGGAAAAATTAGCAAATAAGTACAAATTTGATAAAGGTGTATTATAACATTCATTTATTTTTCTAGCCTTTTTTTTTCACTGCACAAGTGCTATTTTTGGGCTACTTTTGAAGTGCCTCTCGGCTGGTTTTGTAGCTGACTTTGGCTGGTTTTGAAAATTAGTCCTGGCAAACCTGGCCCAGGAGTAAGTAACCCATAGCAACCAATAAGATGTTTGCTTTTAAACAGGTGACCAGTAAATGTTTCCTGCTGATTGGTCGCTATAGGTTACTGCTCTTGGGCAGACTTGGTGCCTTTTAATAAATAGCCCCAAGGAGCCTAACCAGGTCTGTGGCCACTGGTTGACATTACACTTCCATGGATAAGTTGCTGGAACACGAAAAAGTGAGTCTCCTTAAAAATGCACTTCACGAGGCTAAAGAAATCGATATATTCCAGAAATATATATGATGGAATGCTTTTTTAGTACAGGTATGGGACCTGTTATCCAGAATACAGGTAGATGCCTTATGGAAAACCTCAGATGCCAAGCAATTTGGATCTTTATTTATTAGGAAGGTTATTTATCAAAGGTTAAATTTCATAATTGATGTGAATTTTTTTTTTACTCTAATAAATTCAAATGTACTCCCAACTCCAAAGGGAGGTCATTTATGAAAAAATTTGAATGTCTAAAATTCAATCGAATGGGAACAATTTGAAAATTTGTTTCGTATTTGAATCGAATACGAATGAAACTCAAATCGAATTTTCTGCAGGTTTTAGGCAAATATTCCAATTTGAACTGTTTCCAGGGTCGAGGTGTAATAAATCTCACATTCAAGTTGGTAGTTTAAAATTCGAATATGTGCGTTTTGACCAAAAAGAAAATTTGAATTTACCATTTGAACCTTAATAAATTTGCCCCCTTGTCTACTTATAATGAATTTAAACCCAATAGGTTTGATTTGCCTCCACTAACGAACTATTTCTTAGTTTGGTCAAGTACAAGGTGCCATTTTATAACAGAGATAATCAGTCTAAAAAGGAAGATTTTGTACTTACCGTAAAATCCTTTTCTAGTAGGCCCAAACTGTCAGTGCAGACGTTGATAACCATGAGCTACGTTGATCGATTCAACAAGCCAACGTGCGATAGTCCTCTTTGATACTGCCATGTGTAATTGCATAAGACACAAACTGTCAGACTTGCGGTAAGACGAGGATCTCCTTAAGTAAATTCTTAGAGCTCTCACCACATCCAATGTGTGTAGTTGTTTTTCTCTCTCCTGTATTGGTTGTGGACAAAAAGACGTAAGTATAATGTCCTGGTTCGGATGAAACTCAGACTACTTTGGGTAAGAAACCTGGTACAGTCCCAAGTACCACCTTATCTATATGAATTGAGGTCCATGGTTCCTTACAGGAAAGTGCAGCAAGTTCTGAAACTCTTTTAGCGGATGTAATGGTTACCAAAAATATGAATACGCAAGATTCTAATGGTTTGAAAGGAGGCCTTTGTAGAGCATTGAGTACTACTGGCAAGTCCCAAGTTGGTAGAGGTTGTTTTATTGGAGGGCATGCTCTGGTTGCGCCTTTAAAAAATTGTATCTCTGTTTTTGTTTTGTCTGCCCATCTTATGTGATTAAGAGCCGTCAAGGCTGAAACTTGTGTTTTTAGTGCACGTAATGATAAGCCTTAGCCATCTGTGAGAAATTCAATTGCTTTGTCCGGGGAGTTATCCTCCCAGTGAAGACCTTGTTGCTGACACCATGTTAATTTAGAAGTGGACTTTTTGCTTGCCTGTAATAGGATGTTTATTGCGTTCTGTGAGTACCCCTCTCTGGTCCACCCCCCGGCCTCAATAGCCATGCCGTCAAATGAAGGAGTGGTAAGTTGGGGTGTTTGAGAGGTCCCTGAGTTAGCGGGTCGGAGAGGTAATCGCCAGGGCCTGGATATAGACAGCTGGACTAAGTCTGTGTACCATACTCAGTTTGGCCAGTCGGGTGCTATTCGTATCGTTGTGGCCTTGCTCTGTTTTATCTTCCTGATAACTCAAGGTAGAATTGCTAGAGGTGGGAATGAATATACCATCCTGAAGTCCCAGGGAATGACCAAAGCGTCTAGGTACGTTGCTCCTGGATCTCTTGTTCTGGCACAGTAGATTGGAAGTTTGGTATTGTGTTTTTGATGCTAACATGTTGATCTCTGGAGTGCCCCACTTGTGTACCAACTGATGGAACACCTTCGTTTAAGGACCACTCCCCTTGGTCGATTGTCGTTCGTTCTGCTGAGGAAATCTGCCTCCCAGTTCTGCACTCCTGGAATGAAAACCGCTGACCGGTTTATTACTCTCTGCTTTGCCCATATCAGTATTCTTGTCACATGGCTAGTTTGCTGCGAGTGCCTCCCTGGTTGTTGATATACGTATATGTAGGAGTGTCAACCAGCCCTCTAGTGCCAGAGTAACCGCTCTGAGTTCCAAGACGTTGATGGGTAGTTTCTCTTCTCCTGGTTCCCATCTGTGCTGTAGGGTATGGTTGTGATAGACTGCTCCCCATCCTCTGAGACTGGCATCCGTGGTTACCACCTCCCAGTGGGTGGGGGCCCAGCTTCTGCCTGAGTTGAGGTTGTGTGGATTCGTCCACCACAATAGGCTCTGACTTGTTGAGTGTGATATGTCTGAGTTGTAGGTCCTTTTGATTCTTGTTCCACTGCTCTAGAAAACTGTTCTGAAGTGGTCGAATGTGAAATCTTGAGAATGGTATTGTCTCTAGGGCCGATACCATAAGTCCTAGCAGTCGAAGGCAGTCTTCTGCGGACACTGACCGGGAGGCCCGGAACTCCTGAATTGTCTTTATTAGGTCTATTTTGTCCTGTGGTAAAAACAATCTCTGTCTCTGAGAGTTGAAGTCGAGATCTAGAAACCTGATGGTTTGGCTTGGTTGTAGTGTGCTCTTGCAATAATTTATCAACCAACCACATTGAGTCAGTACTTGCAGACACGTATTGGTGTCCTTGGCTGCTTGATCTGCTGATTGTTCGGTAATCAGTAGGTCGTCTAGATAAGGTAGAATCTTTTTACCTAAGCCTCTGAGGTAGGCTATAATTGGGGTTAGGATTTTGGTAAAAACTCTTGGCGCAGTACACAGTTCAAAGGGTAAGGCCATAAATTGGTAGTGACGTTTGCCTACAGCGAAACTTGCGAGGAATTTTCGAGATTTGGGGTGAATCGGTATGTGTAGGTATGCATCCTGCAGGTCGATGGATGTCATGAAGTCATTGGGTTCCATTTTGAATTTTTGAGTGGTGACCATGGGGTTCAATGGTTTTAAATTGAGCACGAGTCTGAAGATGCCCGCCTTCTTTCTTACTAAAAAAGATTGGAATAAAAGCCTGTGTACCTTTGGGTTGGTGGTACTTCCTGTACTACTTCTGCTAGTAGAAGAGCGTTGATGGTTTGTGTTAAATCTCTTTGCTTCTGGGCGTTAGTTGATGTGCGGAACCGTCTGGGTGGTAGGTTTGGGTACTAAAAATAATTCAACAAGGGTACAGAATTCCCTTCTCACCACTCGTCTTTGACGTGTCTCCCATTCTCCCAGATATCGTTGTAACCTGCCGCCCACTAGACTCTGCCCTAGGTGGGCTGAGTCAGGGCGAGTTGTTTCTGTTAGTGATTGGTTTTTGGCATTGGTACAGTTCTGTTGTTGCCGTCGTTAGTTTGATCCGTTGTGGGTGCCCTGAAGTTCGTACGAAAGGGTCTGGGTTGAACAACTTTCTGTTGGAAAATTTGTTTGGTGTGTCAAACCTCTGTTTCTTTCCTGTGGCTAGAAAGGTACTCTTACCCCCCTTTTAGGTCTGGTCCAAAAAGGGATTTGCCCATGAAACAGAGAGATAGAAGTCTCAATTTAGACACTGTATCACCTGACCAATGTTTGAGCCATAATGCTCATCTTGTGACCACCGCATTTGTTGTTGCTTTGGCCGCTAGTTTGGTAATTTCCATGGCTAACTCAGCGAGGAAGGTGAAAGCCGTTGTCAGTCTTTCATCCTGTAATTCCTGCTGTGATAAAGGTGGGTGCCGACCCAACTCTTGTGCCCAATGTCTGGCTGTGCGTGCTAACCCTGCAGACACTGCTGCTGGACGTAGTATTGCTGCCGCCCGGACATAAGATCTTTTTAGGGTAGATTCCATGCGATGGTCTAACGGGTCCTTAAACGCCGCTTCCTCAGCTGGTAATGCTGTATGTCTGGATAAGCCGGCTACTGCTGAGTCTACTCTGGGAGCCTTGTCCCATTTTTTTTGATGGTCCTCAGGCACGGGCTAGGTTTTAAAGAACCTTTGCGTGAGGCCTACCCGTCTCTCAGGTTGGGTTCCATTCTGATTCGATGGCCTGAGTGATGGAATTAAATATTGGGAAGGTCAGTTTGGATTTCTTTTGAACACCCAATAGTTTGTCAACTTTTGACAGAGCTACTGTCTCATCTTTAATCTCTAGTGTTTGCATCATTTCCCTGAGTAATCTTTTGGATATCTTACTGTGTGTTCCTCCTCTGAGTCTGAATCTGTGGTAGACTGTCTATGATCTGAGGTATCTCTCCCTGGAAGATGAGCTTGCTCTTCTTCAGATTCTGATGCCAACCCTTCCTCTGATTCAGAAGAGGAATCCAGATTAATGGGCGCTCTACGCTTCTTGTCTGGTGTTGCCCAACCCTTGAAGTAGCTGCTGTAGTTGTGGAAGGAGGTGGTTGGACCGTACTCCTAATCCACTGTAAAAATTCCCCAAATTGAGATGGTGGTTGGGTAGGGTGGCTTGGTGACGGTTTGGGTGTATATGTGGCAGCCTCGCTGCATCTGACTGTGGAGAGGTTGGTGTTGTTGGTGCAAAAAGCAATGGTCCTGGAGAAGACCTCCTCTCCTCAGCGCTGGGTGCTGAGGTAGGTCCTTCTGCTGTTAATGAAGGAATAGGTTGTGGGGACAGTATGGGTGGCCCTTGTCTCTGATGTCTTTGTATTGGGCTTACAGTCAGAGCAGTAATACCTTTCCAACGTCCTTAAGGAATGTTTGCAAGTTTTGCATTTGGGTAATTTATTAGGTTTTTTTTGCCTTCTTTACTAGTTGAATATCTGCTCTCAAGTCTGATAGCGAGTCTGTTTTCACCATTATTGTGTTCAGAGTTGGTCTGAAATTTTATAAAGTTCTGCACGGTTATGGCCCTTATTGGTAAATGTGAGGAAATTCTCCCCTGTATAAGGTTAATATCACCTGGTCAGTGCATCCGCCTATGCTGGTTGTTGGGATTGTGTGGAGGAAAATGCTGCGGTTAGTTGCGCAGTCTCCTGTTCTCTGATTATGCGCGGCTCTGCGGCGCTGTTCCGTGATGTCAGAGCGACTGTGCAGGAAAAATGTCGCAAAAGCTTGGCGCGATTCTCCTGTGTGGTCTGTTGCCTAGCAACCGTCCAAAATGACCGGTTATGTGGCTCTATGATCTACTGCACGGTGATTTGAGCGTGTCACACTGTACCTATGTGCCGATCTCTTTACCCATTAGTCTGCTTTACAGACCAGTGTGATGAAAGGAGTTCTTGTTTCTCCCTTCATTAACCATGCCGTCTTGTATTATTAGCACCAGTAAAAGTGATGTGCCCTTTAATTACCGGTTCCCTGGTAGAGGTATTTCCTGTATGGGGCACCTCCTCATGAGGGCAAAACTCAGAGCCCAGATAAACTTACCAGATCCCGGGGCTCTTCTACAACCTGGATGATGTAAGCGGGTAGCTCTGCCTACCCTTCAGGTTGTGGCCTATGAGAGCTCTGCGTGTCATCTATGGCCCTTTACAGTCAAGTAGTCAGCTTGCTGTAGTGTTACCCAATTAACAGCTCTCTGATGTGCTGTCCTTTACCTCCGAGGCAGGACAAAAAACTGGGAAGAAAAGGTGACCATATATACAGGAGGAGGAGCCAGGAGTAGTGATGGGCGAATTTGGGGCATTTCGCTTCGCCAAAATTCGCCCATCACTAGCCAGAAGTCAACATCTTTTATTCTGTCCTGCCTCCAGAGGTGAAGGATGACAAATCCCACAACGTCTGCACTGACAGGAGGGTGTTTATCATACAGGTATGGGACCTGTTATCCAGAATGCTCGGGACCTGGGGTTTTCCATATAACTGATCTTTCTGTTATTTTGATCTTCATACCTAAAGTCTGCTAGAAAACCACTTCAAGCGTTAAATAAACCAAACAGGCTGGTTTTGCCTCAAATAAGGATTAATTAAATCTTCGTTGGGATCTAGTACAAGCTACTGTTTTATTAAAGAGAAAAAGGAAATCATTTTTAAAAATTCTGATTTGGATAAAATGGAATCTATGGGAGACTTTCCGTAATTCCGTGCTTTCTGGATAATTGATTTCTGTATAACGGATCCCATACCTGTAGTGATAATCCCATTAACTACTCTTTCAAAATGTTTCCCTGTTTTAGGCAGGATAGGAATGTGTGAATATATCCTGTCCAGCATAACGAATGACACTATATTTATCAGCTGCCTCAAACAGCCTAGAATGGCTGATGAGGGAAACAAGGACTGTGCCACATTTCTTAGATAATTGTTAGTAAAGTGACAGGATTAAGTGCTATGGGAGAAGTGCCAGCTGCCCCTGCTGTCTCCTGGAACCTCATAGGTCGGGACCTAAGGGCAAAGAAACAGGGTCAAATTTGGGGAGATTAGTCGCGCGGCAAAAAATCTCTTCTCCCCGAACTGCCTTCCTGTTGGCTAGAATGTCAATCGCTGGCGGGATGGCACTCGGAGTGCTTCATTTTCTGAAGTTGCCTCACAAGGAAACTTTGGAGAACAAAGCGCTCAGAGTGCCACCCCACCGGCAATTTACATTGTAATGGGGCAGTCTGTAAGGGAGATACCACTTCCCCACATACAATGAGCCTGGGCAGAAAGACTTTGTTCAGTAGTAGCTGCATACATTAACAAGAAGTTCACCCAAGGCAGGGTTTTGTGATTGGGGTCATCTCTGGTCCTTAGGCCTTACCCTTAGGAAGGATGTCACTCCAAGGGGATAATGCAAAGTTTGCTACTGGTCACCTGTTTGGAAGCAAACAGCTGTTTGGTTGCACTGGTCTTCTATACCTGGGCAAACTTTGCACCTTTTATTACATTCCTCCAGAAAGTGTTTTTGTAATCTGCCACTAGCAGGGAGCTAGTTTGTTTTTAATTAGATCTCATCTTTTAGGGGCAGATTTATCAAGGGTCGAATTTCAAAGTAAAGGGAGTTTTGCTTTATCTTGGTAACGTAATGAGCTAGACGTTAACCAGTTTCTATGTCGTTTTTTGTAATGTGGGTTGGTTCTGTTCTAACAAGTGCTCTATGCTTATAATAGGGCTGCTGCCTTCCATAAAGCAGTGCAGTGTCGGACTGGCCCACAGGGATACCAGGAAAGGTCCCGGTAGGCCCAGGTGTCAGGGGGCCCTTGTGCTGCTAAATATTAGGGATGCACCGAATCCAGGATTCGGTTCGGGATTCGGCCTTTTTCAGCAGGATTCTGATTTGGCCGAATCCTTCTGCCCAGCTGAACCGAATCCTAATTTGCATATGCAATTAGGGGCGGGATGGAAATTGCATGACTTTTTGTCAGAAAACAAGGAAGTAAAAAATGTTTTTCCCTTCCCACCCCTAATTTGCATATGCAAATTAGGGTTCGGTATTCGGCCGAATCTTTCACGAAGGATTTGGGGGTTCGGCCGAACCCAAAAAAGTGGATTCGGTGCATCCCTACTAAATATTTGGCCTATTTCATGGCCATTCCCTATTTCTATGAGAATAAAGAGGTTAAATAGATGGAATAATAGATTATAGTATGTAAAGAATAGAGACTAGGAGAATAGAGGTTGAGTGAGGAGAGAAATTATAATAGTACTGAGAGTGGGCCCCTGGTCTAAGGTTTTTGGGTGGGCCCCTGGTGTCCCAGTCCGACACTGAAGCAGTGTTACAGTTTACATCATTATTTTAAAAAAAATTTGAAGAACATCATAAAATATTACCCTGGATACCCCTCCAACCATATACCATGCACTAAAACAACTAGCCGCAATTATAACTCCCATTGTGCCTTCAAGTGCTGATCCCCATCCAATGAAGTTGGGCTGCATTTTATAATCCATGGCCCAGAAAAGATTCAATAAGGCCTGAGACTAGATGTTAGGGCATATTGGGACATATTAATCAAAGAGTGAAATTAGAACTCACCGCAGTCCTCCAGGATGAAATTACTATGCAATTTTCCTAAAAAGGTATATTTATCAAAGAGTGAATTCTTGTTTTCAGCCATTGAAATATAGGCATTTAAATGGTACAGAGAATGGCGGAATTGTAATCTTCAATATACAGTATCCTATAATGAATTAACAGAATTTGGGGAAAAAATTGAATCATAAATTCAACATTCCCATTATTAGGATGGGGTCAGAATGAAAATACTTATCCAATACCTACATTATATCGAAGTGCTCTAAACAATCTATGCCTCCCTGAGTTATTAGCCCCCCCCCCCAAATTTGCAATGGGGGTTAAGGAGTTCAACTTCCTGTTGTCAGGGCATTTTTATCTACTCTTTAGGATTCTCTGACTTATAACCACCCCATACTTACCATAGGGTTGATGAGTCCCACTTTCTGTTGTTAGGACATTTTTATTTACTATTTACAATTCCCTGACTTATGCAGTTACACTGTTGTTAGGCATAGTTCACAGACATCACCAAGTGCACCAACAGAGCACCCCCCCCCCCATCCAATTGTGGAGTTTCAGGGCCCTGTTCATAGAATCCAGATGCCCAAGATCTTTAAACAGAAGTTAAGCCTGAAAGTCAGCTTCTCTATGATTCTTTCCATTGTAGCTTCTATTAGCTCAACTAAACTCATGGGTCCAGAGCAAGAATCCCAGGCTCTCTTCCAATCAAATCCTGCCTGAGAGCTACAAACCAGACACATCCTGCCCCCCCATAATCCGCAACCAATACAAAGTAATTATTATTAACATGCAATTATATAGCACCAACATATTTGCAGCGCTGTACAAAACAGACACTTGTATAAGGCTACAAGTGTAACTAGAGTGAAAACCTTCTGCCTAGGCCTGTACAATAACCATATTTCCTGAAGGTGGCACCAAGGAGTCTGCCAGACTCAGTGGAGCTCTATTGACTAATACGATGAGCAAGACCCAAAACCTTTGGTGTTTGAGCCAATTTGCATTGTAAGGAAAGTGCCTTCTTGGTACTGAGTAGGCAACTGGATTGTTTACTTATTGTTCAAGACCCTTCTTCCTAAAAAATGGAGTTAGAAGAAAGGGAATTAAAAGAAAGTTTCAATTGTTTTTTTCCCATGCAGATTTGCTCATTTTAAACTCGGCTCACAATACAACCGCACAAACTTTCATATTGCTCTTTCCCTATGTCACTATATTCTTTAATGTGGAGCATCCAGTCTGTGTAAGGTTTCTCCCATGATCTCTAGGGCTTTCATGGCACTTAAAATGTGTAGCTGTTTTTCCTCACAAGCAGCCCCTGTGTCATACACTCTGTTCTGTTCGGTGGAAGGTACTATGCGATGTTTATTTTCTCTTATGCTGTGGCTGGAGGAGGTAGGGTAAAACCAATTATTACTTGGATATGTCGTTTATTTTTCAATTATACGGTTTTCTAACAATGCCATTTGCTCAGACAGAATTCTACTGGACCACTAAAACATTATCATTTAAATCTCTTTGCCAGAGATATATTGGATATGTAAAATTATCTCCCCTTTATACAGGGGAATGCAAGCTACCCCTTGTGTGTAAGTTACCCCTTGCTTTGCTCAAAGTATGATCCTTCGTAAAAATCATGCAGATATTTTAAACTCTCGCTTCACAGCACCGCCTTGCAAACCTTCATATTGCTCTTTCCCTATGTCCCGATGTTCTATAAAGAGCAGCTTTGTGGTGCATCCAGATTACTGTATGTAACGTTTCTCTAGGGCTTTCCTGGCACTTAAAAATGTGTAGCTGTTTGTCCTTACAAACAGCCCCTCTCACATACACTCTGTTCTCCTCCATGGAAGGCACTATGCTATGTTTATTTTCTCTTAGGCTGAGGCTGGAGGAGATAAGACTCCAATTATTACATGGATATTGTCAAGGATTAGGTAGGGGGTGCTGTGGAGGCAGATAATGGAAGGGCGAGAGCATTTAGCTGACATTTTTCAGACCTATTGATCAAACCAACCATGAAGAGTTTGGGAAAGAGTTTGCATGTTCAGAAGTGAGTTCGATCTGAGTTTCTGAGTGATTTTTAGTGAAGTAAGATGCAAGTTTTATTTGTATTTAATAGTTTTGATTCCTGGCCATGAACCTTGTTTTAGTAAGGCTGTAGCTTCTCTCTCTTGGGGGCAAATTCACTAACCTGCGGAAATTCGCCAGCGATGGCTTCGCCACACTTCGCCAGGTGAAAATTCATCAGGACAACGCTAATTCACTAAAATGCGAAGTTGCGTCCAGGGCACCAAACAATGGCAAAGTTTCGCTAGCGTTGGCTAATTTGCATACGGCGGGGAGTTATAGTTGAATGGACGTATATGTTGCAGCAAATACATTACACTACACAAGCCCAGGGAACCTTAATAAAATATTTGTTATATTGCCCTACACATGAGCCCAGTGTATAGTTTATGTGCCATATGTTAGGAAATGTAGGGGGGAAGCCGGGTACCCTTTAAAAAAAATTACGATCTTTTGCAGCCTATCACCCTGACAAACTAAAAAGTCGCCAGTGTTTTTTGAGGAACTCTTATCTACTCTATTGCACTTCACCTGGTCTGAGATGGCAAATGCAGGTCTGGCACAAGAATCCTCATCTTAGTGAATTTGCGTAGTTATGTTCATTCGCCAGAGTGAAAATTTGTGAAAATTCGTAAGAGTGCGAATACCGCTAGAGTCTCTCCTTCGCTAGCAAATTTACGAAGTCCTGAAATGATGTCATGCTGGGGAATGATGTCATGCTGGGGAATTTTCGCCAGCGTTAGTCACTTTGCCCTTTAGTAAATTTGCCCCTTAGAATAGCTGGGAAATCCCTTCAAGGAACAGTATCAGCCAGTCCTCCCCAAAATGAGACTAATTTCCATATCTCACTGAAAAGAGCATCCTGATACTATTACATATAGGGGTATGTGACCCCATATACAGAGACCTGATAATTATAAAGTTCCTGTAGTATTTTTTTCATGCAACAAACACGCTAAAACACTGTCCTAAAGCTTTTAGGGTCATCATAATCATCAGCTGTTTTTGCATTTGGTATAGTCCAAGGCTATAGGATAACAAGAATTTTCATGACTATAATCACGAAGCATATTATGGGAAAACCAGCCTCTGGACACAGACACCTAGGGGCATATTTATAAAAGGTCGAAGTTAAGAAAAATTTCGAACTTCTAATTCAAAAAGACCAATTGAATGGTGGTCAAAGTTTTTTGGGGTCGAATGTGGGCCTACTTCGATTCGAAGTTTTTTTAACTTCGACCCTCGATCTCCCAAACTCCCCCAATTGCCTCCATACAGGTTCTAGGAGGTCCCCCATAGGCTAAAACAGCATTTTGGCAGCTTTTAGATGGCGAATGGTCGAAGTTTTAAAGGGACAGTACTTTCGAATTTCAACGGTTTTTCAAATTTGAATCGAAGTTGGACTATTCCCTAGTTGAAGTACACAAAAAATAGCTTGAAATTCTAAATTTTTCAATTCGAAACTTCACCTCGACCTTTGATAAATCTGCCCCCTAATAATTCCAAGGTTAAGTAGTTCTACATATCGAGTATACACATCCTTACGTATGGACTCCACTGTGTATTTGACAACTGGCACTAGAATAAAATTGGAATGTGTACATTGCAGATGGAAGGGATCCTCGTGTCTCAGATGACCTTGCTTTATTTGGAAGCTGACCCTGAAATGTGCAGTATTCTTTCCAGTTAAGGATGGCACGTGGAATGTGCTTGAATGTGTGAATGTGCAGAGCGCAAAGTTGCATGAGCCAGATTTAAACACGCATTCCTAACCCTGAACAACAACAGTCAAAAACTGATCCACAGGAAAGAAACATAAGATGGAGATAAATCATTTGTAAGTGGAAAAAGAACACTGTGAAGTCCATTAAAGGCCAACTAGCCTGAGCTATAACAAACTGTATATCCAGCAAGATTCTGTGGCGAGAGAAAGGTACAGAAGAACATGGATGAGTCCATTGCACAGACTGTGTCTCAAATGAGCTGTAGTCATGAGGGGTCAATGCCCTTTTACAATATGAAAACATCAGAGTTGTTTTTTTTTTTTTTCTTTAGTTGACCCCGAAATCTGACAAGTGCTTTCTATCAGCACACATGAAACTTCACCTTGAAAATAACCCCAACAGAGAATGTGTTAAAGGAGAACTAAACTACCTTGCTATTAAAAATCACTAATCCCTGCCCTACATAACTCCCCCTTTCTGCTCCCCCCAGCCTAGGTGTTACCTCCTGTAATTTCCCATAATTCTTTACTTAAAGTAGAAACAACCCCTTAATAAAAAACCCTACCCCCCAACCCTACATAGACCCCCCTCACTCCTCCCTCCAGCCTAGCGGCCACCCCCTGGGCAAATGCCCCTAAATTTACTTACCCCTCCTGCAGATTTTGTCCAGCGTAGTTCACAGGCGCCATATTCTTCTCTTCGGTAATCTTGGGATGAGACCGGTGCAGCAGCACATGCAATTCCCTGACTTGGGACAACTGCGCATGCGCCGAAACTCGCAAAAACTGTTGAAGCGCCTGTCTCATTCCAAAGTTTTCTGAAGCGGCTGAAGATGGCAACCGTGAACTGCGATGGACAGAATCTGCACGGAGGGGTAAGTAAAAAGTTAGGGGAACTTATCCAGGGGGGCAGCTAGGCTGGGGGGTCTATGTAGTTTTTTTTTATTAAGGGTTTGTTTCTCCTTTAACTCTCCTTACCCCTGATTCTTTACTTAACTCTCCTTGCAGAGTCAGCTCACAGGCGCCATCTTCTGGCTCTTTGTTCTTCCTCCTTCCCTTCAGGCAATTTCGGTCACTTATGGCACATGCGCAGTTGTCATGAACTGTAAAACTGCTGCAACTGCGCATGCGCTGAAAGACCACTCAGTTCCCGAAGAAGACCAAAGAGGCTAAGGTGGCGCCAGTGAGCTACGCTGACTGCAAAGAGAGTTAAAGGGATACTGTCATGGGAAAAAAAAAAACACATCAGTTAAAATTGCTACTCCAGCAGAATTCTGCACTGAAATCCATTTCTCAAAAGAGCAAACAGATTTTTTTATATTCAATTTTAAAATCTGACATGGGGCTAGACATTTTGTCAATTTCCCAGCTGCCCCAGTCATGTGACTTGTGCCTGCACTTTAGGAGAGAAATGCTTTTCCGGCTGTTTTTTCTTCTCAATGTAACTGAATGTGTCTCAGTGGGACATGGGTTTTTACTATTGAGTGTTGTTCGTAGATCTACCAGGCAGCTATCTTTTTATCTTATGTTAGGGAGCTGTTATCTGGTTACCTTCCCATTGTTCTTTTGTTTGGCTGCTGGGGGGAGGGAGGGGATGATATCACTCTAACTTGCAGTACAGCAGTAAAGAGTGATTGAAGTTTATCAGAGCACAAGTCACATGACTTGGGGCAGCTGGGAAATTGACAATATGTCTAGCCCCATGTCAGATTTCAAATTTGAATATAAAAAAATCTGTTTGCTCTTTTGAGAAATGGATTTCAGTGCAGAATTCTGCTGGAGCAGCACTATTAACTGATTCATTTTGAGAAAAAAAAATGTTTTCCCATGAGAGTATCCCTTTAAGTAAAGAATCAGGGGCAATTACAGGAGGAAACACATAGGCTGAGGGGGAGCAGAGAGGGAGGGGCTATATACGGTAAGGGGTAGCGATTTTTATTATCAAGGGGGTTTAGGTCTCCTTTAAGTAAAGTTGTCACAGTTGTTTTGTGTTTCCGGCAAGAGAGAACTCAATTCCAATAGCATTTCAAATTTCACTCTCTGAATCTGACTTTTTATCCACTCTATATCCTTTCATATGTATGAACCGTATTTCCCTGTATTTTCTTTCTATGTTTCCAATGTGTCGCTCTCATAATATTCTTTGTTTCTCCTTGTGTTCCCTCTCTTTCTGCATACCTCTGCCCTTTTCTGGATCCTCTGTCTCCCTCTATTATCCCTCATACTATTGAATCTCTCTCAGAAACCTTTCTCCATATATCCTTTCTACAACATTGCTAGTGTCTCTATACCAGTAACGGAACTAGGTGGGGGCGGGCCCTGGTGTGGGCTGTGCACCCTCGTCCGTGCGCACTTACCCCCTGTGGGGGTGCGGGCCCTGGCTCCCCCGGTAGTTACGCCACTGCTCTCTACCCTCTGTCTCTCCCTTTGCACACTCTCTATTCTCCCATATACTATTAACCCTCTGTCTATGAAAAATCTCTCCCTGTATCCTCTCTAAAACACTGCTGTGTCTCTCTCTACCCTATTTCTTTCTCTTTATATACTCTCTCTCTCTCTCTCTCTCTCTCTGTATTATTCCTCATATTATTCACACTCAGTCTCTGAAACTTCTCCTGTATCCTCTATAAATTACTGCTGTGTCTCTAACTTCTGTCTTTCCCATTACCCCCCTCCATATGTATTATGCCTCTCTTACTGTTTCTGCCCTATATTATTTGTATTCTCTGTTCTTTGCATTCTCAATCTCACTGTAGATCTTCTTGTTCACTCCGTCATCACCACCTTCATTTCTGCTTGATTTTAGTTTGTTTACCCCCCTCCAGGACCTATCGTCCTTGATATCTGTTCCTTGCTCTTGCAGTCCATAAAGAGAACATATGGCTTAAGTCCTTTTTTTCATTTATTTTTGAAACAATCTTGATTTCATTTCCCCTTTTTAATGAACATAATTTCTTTCTTTGTTAGTATCAATTGATTATTATTCTGTCATTCTTCCTCCATTGACATACGCAGTTTAGCTCTGCAAAAAAATTATATTTCTAATTGGCAATCAGTTTCCTTCTTAAGTCACAGTTTTTTGTTTTTTAAAACCCCCAAGTCTTTCAGATGTTGGACCCGCGGCCCTCTTGTGATTCTTACCCTTTCACAAAATGAGATAAAACTATAGAGGTGCACTTCGCAATTACATTCATGTTGTTTTGCTTTTTCTTTTTCTAATTCAGCAACACATACAAAGAAAAAGATTCAGAAAATGAGACAGAAACAATCATATCCCAAGCAGGGTAAATTATTCAAACTATATATTGTCACATTGGCATTAGCTGACAATATAACAGGTGCCCTCCAGTGACTCTAGCTTTCCTTGTCCTTTAACTTTGCCTTACACATACAGATAACACTCTATGTTTTAGAACAGATATGTTTGAATATTGGTTGGTTCAACATTAGAATACTTTTGTGTTTACTCTCACACCTGCTAAGAGTTTTCGTTTTACATTAATGTTACCCTGTCTGTCTACTAAATGATCTTTGCCATAATTGTTCTGGAAAAGATTAAAATTCTAATTGTATGAGCAGCTTTTTACTTGTTTATCCATTAAGGGGCAGTAAACCCCTTGTTCAGCATGAGTTGAGGGCTTGTGATGAATATGTATTTTGCCTGTTTTATTTCCTGAGCTAAAAAGGGAAATCTCCCTATGTTTGGTCCTTGTGAGGTTGAAATTAAATTACCGTTGTTTTGTTCACAGGAATCCATTAGACATGGAGATTATATATGTGCACCATAATCTAATTATCTTCCTTACAAGGGCCAAATATGGGGTAACTTCAATTTGCGCTGTTTAGCTTAAGAAATACCAAAAGTCATAGGTTTTTCATGAATAAAACAATAGTCAAAAGCATGTTCCTCACAAGCCCCATTCATTGAACAAGTGGGTGTACTGTGCCTTTAAAGCAGAACATACAAGGAAAGACAGTAGGGAAGGCTACAAACTACCGATGACATATAACAGGGTCAGTGAAGCTTTGATATGCAAAATCAAAAACAAGTATCATTTATGAATTATGGGGAAAGTAAGTAATGCACAATTTTGCTTTATATTTGCTTAAGTTATTGGGTTATGTAGTGACATGTTTTGCCCTGGTTCAGTATAGCAACCAGCTATTTATGTAGTACAATGATATAAAAACAAACATATGATTGCTATTAGTCGGTTTAAATTCATTAAAAATGTCTATACAAAAATACCATAAAGAAAAATATTTTTTATTTAGAGAGATTTTAGGTCTCTTTTAAGTGTCCCTTACAGTGTTTTCCAGGGAAACAATTTGATTAATTCCAGCTCTCCTGGCACGATTTTTTACGGCCCCTACAAATCCGCCAAAAATGTTTTTGTACGTACTGCAGATATTGAGGTGATGGATTAGTCAGGGCCATGACATGACCCTCTATGTCAGTGATCCCCAACCAGTAGCTCGTGAGCAACATGTTGCTCTCTAACCCCTTGGATGCTGCTCCCTGTGGCCTCAAAGCAGGTGCTTATTTTTCAATTTTTTGTTTGAAGGAAAGCTTTAGTTGCATAAAAACCATGTGTACTACCAAACAAAGCCTCCTGTAGACTGCTAGTCCATATAGGGGCTACCAATAGGCAATTACAGCCTATATATTTGCACCTTTTTGCATGCTTATGTGGCTCTCGGGTAAAAAGGTTGGGGACCCCTGTTCTATGTTCTCAGTCGTCAGGCCCCCTGCTGGGGTGAATACTTATGAATATTTGTTAAAGGTTTAAGGTTTTGTAAATGTCAGACATTTCTGAAAATCTTTATGAAGTTTATTCATGAACACAAGGACAAACACATTAAACAGAAAAACATTTTTTATGGCATCTGACTTTTAAAAGTGGATCCGCTCCTAGTCTTGCCTAATGAACAAAAGAAGATCTTGTGCTACAATCCCAAAACCAAATAGGAGCTGTCACTGGAAGGCCGACAAGTTTTAGTTCGACAACATCTGAAGTGCTGCAGTTTGCTGATTCCAGCCCAAACGTATATGGCGTCAATTTGTGAGCCTACGCTTTCTCTTTGGAACACTCTCTGGAAACTCTTAAAACAATGTTTTATTTTATAGTTTTCTAGGGAGAAATGATTTTTTTAGAGCTAGAAAGATCTTAGCATCCAACACAATGAGAGAAAGCCCATCAGGTTAAATATTTATCTCAATACAGTTCTGGTGTGCATCTTACAGTCCAGATGGAATAGCAAAGGACACAATACTGTACATGGGTGCTAGTAGGAGAGGCTGAGAATGTTGATGGAGGGCAATGTGTGAAAGAGGATATACTTATCTGAGGAAGTGGCTCTTTATACAAAATAAAATCTTGCTAAAGTCTGCCAGGTTGAGGGTTCCTTAAGTTCTGTGGGCCACAATAAAAAGCCAAGCCTTCTGTCTGTTTACTTGCACCACAGAAGGGTTGTGACTTTACGTATCGCACACCCTGTATTGTCTTCAAAGTCATCTTTCATGATGTACTTAATTTCCAAAGCTCTCTGTTGCCTGGCGCAGCTGCAGGCGAGGTGCCTCATCATGGCGGCTCTGCCAGCATTCTACAAAGCCAACCAGAATAGGCACTTCCTTAAAAGGGCGCGTTTGCTGCCCAGTAACCTTAAAAGTCAAGACAGGAAAATATAATCAGCTCCCCGCCCATCCTGATTTATGCCAACTCAAACAGGTGCCCTTTAATGACCTCTTCCTGACCAGGGACATTTGTAAAGACTTGCACAGCATGTGACTATGAAGCAATCGGTAACCCTGATCCGTAGATCCCTCTCGAAGAGCTATGACAACCCGAGACACGTTGTTGCGGAGAGATACAAGGTGCCTCATTGATCTTACTGACAGCCTACAAGGAATGACTACGTTAGGAGTGATGTATGGGCGGTATTCGGAACCATTGCTATTCCAGTGTCCCGGAGGTCCTCAAACTGGCATTGAAATGGCTTTTTGGTGGTAAAATCCACAGTGTTAGTTCATAGAAAAATGATCATCTTCAAAGCCTAAATCTGGTCATAAAAAAAGCAGTCAACAATGAAGTGATGGCCACAGACATTCAACTTACAAAAGAACATTATAACAGATAATGTGCTACACCATAGTCTCACTGTTAATTAAGGGGTTAAGCAAGCAAGCAAGCCTTGTGATCTGTATCCAAGAGGGAGATTGGCGTGCCAATGTGTTAAAAATACGCATGCAAAGCAATGCCATGACCACACCCTGCCATGCTAAGCAGTGCTCTGGAGTGTGACCTTCTAGCTGCCTCGCAGCACATAAACTTCATGGGCACATACACAAGGAACAGTAATAATATCACAGAACATGTGTGCACTGACACATAACACACTCCCGGGAAGTTCCTGCAGTAACAACAAAATAGCAGCAATGCTTCGATAGTCATGACTGGCACATGGACACATTTCACAGTTTAAATGGACAGTGCTTGGAAAAAAGTAGTTTTTAGTTCATGACCATGAAATGACTGCCAGCCTGAACATGGCAATGATTTCAGGTTTCCCCTACCAGGTTGTGTCAATAGCCTCAACTGACTTGCACTAAGTGTATCAGATGCTAATGCCGTTATTAATACTATGTGCCTGGAGTGATCCCATTCTAACACAAATAGGAGCAAAGCTGCAAGTGGTGAAACTTGAAAGTTCAGAACAAACTTTACTCTCCATTTGTGTTGGTCCATCACGTGTTGGACACACACAATGTACTTGGAAGGGTACAGGAACCACTGGATACCCAGTTTACAGTTTTAGCCTGCTATTACATACTGTGCCCTGGACTAGTGTCATTGTCAACATGTACAAATATATGCACGATCCATACCAATATTTCTTGGGCAGGTGATTGCCATGATATGATGTTTTTAACCATCAACACAGTATATGCAGTAGAGTATAACACATATACCTGTATAGTTGTGTTCAGAATAATACAATATCAGATGACACAAAACTATCCAGTCCAATTAATTCCATCCAGGATGTGGCATCCTTGCAACAGGATCTTGACAAACTGGCAATCTGGGCAGCTAAGTGGCAAATGAGATTCAATGTTGATAAATGTAAAGTCATGCACCTGGGATGTAAAAATATCCACTTATACCCTTAATGGGACTGCACTAGGCAAATCTATTATGGAAAAGGACCTTGGAGTCCTTGTAGATGATAAACTTGGCTGTAGCAAGCAATGCCAGTCAGCAGCATCAAGGGCAAATAAGGTCTTGAGCTGTATTAAAAGGGGCATAGAGCCAGGGGAGGAGGGGGTCATTCTTCCACTGTATAGAGCACTGGTAAGGCCCCATTCAGAATATGCCATACAGTTTTGGTCTCCATCACTCAAACAGGACATTACTGAATTAGAGGGTACAGAGAAGGGCAACTAAGCTGGTAAAAGGTATGGGAAATCTTAGCTATGAGGAAAGACTGGCCAAATTGGGGATGTTCACACTGGAGAAGAGGCGCTTAAGGGGTGATATGATAACTATGTATAAATATATAAGGGGATCGTATAATAATCCCTCTAATGCTTTATTTACCAGTAGGTCTTTTCAGCTGACACAAGGTCACCCATTCCGATTAGAAGAAAAGAGGTTCCGACCTAAATATTCGGAAGGGGTTTTTTACAGTGAGAGCTGTAAAGATGTGGAATTCTCTCCCTGAATCAGTGGTACAGGCTGATACATTAGATAGCTTTAAGAAGGGGTTGGATAGCTTTTTAGCAAGTGAGGGAATACAGGGTTATGGAAGATAGCTCATATTACAAGTTGATCCAGGGACTAGTCCAATTGCCATTTTGGAGTCAGGAAGGAATTTTTTCCCCCTCTGAGGCAAATTGGAGAGGCTTCAGATGGGTTTTTTTTGCCTTCCTCTGGATCAACTGGCAGTTAGGAAGGTTAAAAAAAGTTAAAAGGTTGAACTTTATAGATGTGTATTTTTTCAACCTAACTTACTATGTTACTAAGTCTGACATCACTAACCTGATCAATCACGGTTTTTGGTAGAAATTATATTTCTACATGCAAATAATTTACTAGTAAGTGTAGTAGTGTAAAAGAAAACCAACAGACCCAACAGTCATGACATGCTGCTAATTCTGTTTAATGGAATCATTAATTGAGGCTTTTTCCAAATAATAGCAGTGTGGAGTTCATTAATTCTGTGAAAAGACAGGTGTCAATTATGGCCCTTGTTTAAGGAAGGAAGGAGCAAATGTTGTGCATGCTGATTATAGTGCATTTCTCTCTGAAAACCTGAGTAAAATGGCCCATTCAAGACATTTTGATTGAAAAGAGAAAATATATAAAGAAGTGCAGAAAATGATAAGCTGCTCAGCTAAAATGATCTCAGATGCTTTAAAAAGGCAACCAAAACCTGAAAGATGTGGAAGAAAATGGAAAACTACCATTCGAATGGATAGAAAGAATAGCCAAAATGGCAAAGACTCTGATCAGCTCCAGGAAGATCAAAGAAGCTCTAAAGTTACCTGGATACTGTTCTAGAAATTTTGGGGGCCTGAAAAATAATTTGCTGTGGGGCCCAGTAATATCTAATTACGCCAAAAGCGTAAAAAGCCTTTCCTTGTCCTTCCTAATAGGAAACATTTTAATAATCTGATCTTGCAGATCTTGTCTCAGGTGGAGTCATCCATTGATCCCAGGTACAATCCCCGCATCTGTGAGAACCAATGTAAAAACTCCCAGCCTCTTAAATTTCCACTCCCAACTATACAAGTCATATGGCTTTTAGTACGAAAAGTTCCATAAGAAGACATCTGAATTAGGTCAAATATTAATTAAAGGAGAACTATACCCCCCCAAACAATGTAGGTCTCTATAAAAAGATATTGCATAAAACAGCTCATATGTAAAACCCTGCTTCATGTAAAAAAACATTTTCTTAATAATATACTTTTTTAGTAGTATGTGCCATTGGGTAATCATAAATAGAAAATTGCCATTTTAAAAAATAAGGGCCGCCCCCTGGGATCGTAGGATTCACTGTACTCACAAACATACCAACAAACCATACATGTTAGGTCACATGAGCCAATTAATAGACAGAGTTGTGTCTTTTGCTTCCACACTTCTTCCTGTTACAGTTAGAGTTGCAGTATTTCTGGTCACGTGATCTCTGAGGCAGCACACAGACCAACACAAAATGGTGGTTCAAGGCAAGAGATGTAAAAGGGCAGTTTTTACTTAAATATATATTCCAGTTTGGTAAGATTCTTTCATATGCCACTTAATTTTATATAAACTATCAGTTGCTTAAGTATGGGGTATAGTTTTCCTTTTAAAAGAATGGCTTCTAAAAAAGTGATGCAACCCAGCTTGGAGCCAAAAGCAACCGATATAAATATAGGTGGTTCTATCTTAATAAACTAAACATGCTTCTCGGTGTTCCCTGTCTGAGTGCTTCCCTTGGCAGTTGTTTGTTTTGAATGATTATTTAATGCATAAACACATGGAACCCAACTTAATTAGTCTTTCAATAAAGTGTGGCCTATGTACAAGCTAGTACTTAATTGCTAGCTCCACTCAATATGTCAAACAGCACAGGGGGAATCTGTTGGTTGCAGTTTAATATAACACCCTTCAAACTCACTGAAGGCTTGTGCTCCTTTTCACCCATGGGCACCAGGTGTGACAGCTGCCATATTGGCTGGAATCAGTCCCAAAATAACTGCTGACTTCTCCATCCCCCACAAACAATAAACCAGCAGCTGTGACAAAAAAAAAAAAATAAGCAATAAAAAGTTCCTTTTATTGACTACTGGAGCTCTGAGTTATTTTTTCAGGCTCCCTCTTTAACTAGAGGCTAAAATGTGATCTAGCAATGACTTGTTTCACTAGTTCCAATAGTATTATTGCTTCAATAATACAGCTGGGCACAAGCTATAAGCTGAATTGCCTTAAAGGGGAAAGCCCGCCGCATTTAGTATAACAACAACATATTTTATTTTTTTTATTTTTAGAGTTATTTAAGTTTGCTTTCCAGCTTTGAATTGAAACTGACTGCCATGTGATTGTGAGGATCACTCACCGTTTAGCTGAGCTTGTGTTTGAGTATCATCCTCATCTCAAGCTGCTTTTCATTGCCAGGGTCGTTGCCCATCGGAATCATTTAGGAATATAATTTTCTGCCAAAAAATGAAACCCAGTAGCAAAGTTGTTTAGATTGCTTCTATCTCTAATGTAATAAACTTTCGTTTGAAGGTGGACGACTCTTCTGCAATAAACAAATTGATGTACACAGAATGAGTGGAAGAAATATGGGGGTAAATTTATCAAAGAGTGAAGTTCCGCCACTAGAGTGAAATTCCGCAGCTCTCAATTCATTTCTATGGATTTTGAAAGGCGTATTTATCAATGGGTGAAAGTGAAAGTTCACCCTTTGATAAATATGCCTATAAAAATCCCATATAAATGAATGGAGAGTGGCAGAATTTCACTCTAGTGGCGGAACTTCACTATTAACTTCACTCTGATAAATATACCCCTAAGAATAAATAGGTAAACCAAGAACATGCTTAAAGGAGAACTATAGCTTAACTAAAGAAGTAGCTAGAAATGTTGTACATTATGTTTTGTGCTTCTGTACCAGCCCAAGGCAACCACAGCCCTTTAGCAGTAAAGATCTGTGTCTCCAAAGATGCCCCAGTAGCTCCCCATCTTCTTTTCTGCTGATTCACTGCACATGCTCTGTGCTACTGTCACTTGTTCAAATTAGAGACAGACTCAAAAGATACTGTAGTGACAGAAAATACATGTTACAATATAAAGCTGATTAGTAATTAATACAGATAATTACTACATATCAGTTCAGAAACCAGTGCAATTAGCATCAGAATTTAATAATCAGTCCTGTAGCATCAGCTTATATTACAGACAAACCTCATTTTCTGCTTGATAATTTGCAACGACCCCTAAGTTTAGCTTCTCAACAGCTGCTCAGAGCCCACTGAGCATGTGAGTGTCACAGACACTTTCCAAGATGGTGACCCCCTGTGACAAGTTTAAAGGGATACTGTCATGGAAAAACAGGTTTTTTCCAAAATGAATCAGTTAATAGTGCTGCTCCAGCAGAATTCTGCACTGAAATCCATTTCTCAAAAGAGCAAACAGATTTTTTCATATTCAATTTTGAAATCTGACATGGGGCTAGACATTTTGTCAGTTTCCCAGCTGCCCCAGTCAAGTTAAGTTTCTAACTTAATTGGCTTTTGGAGAGCCCAGAACAGCCACAGCAGCAGATAAGATACTTTTGTAATAATTTCAAGATACGCAAATAAGTAATTGTAACAATATAAGATAACAGGTCCCTTCATTTGCAAAACTGTAATAACTGAAAAAAAACATAGAAATATGTTCAAACTTTCATAACCTGCCAAATTATATAAAATGAACATGGTAATTAGGGGTGTGGCCACAAAATGGGTGTGCCCAAAAAAAATTGCCACGTTACGCGCGCCAACTTTTTTTTGTTCCTCTTTTAATTTCCAAAATGTTGGGAGGTATGTCCTACACATATAATTGGTGCACAAGTTAGGGGATCAGTGTCGAGACGCCTTGCCCTGCCCCTCTTAGATCGCGCACTGACTTTCTCAGGAAACCCTACTTGTCTCAGGAAGCAACATTCATTTTTTAACTGGAGGGGCCTAGCATGAACCTCTCTGCCTACCTGCTCTCACCCTAGGGTTTTGACCCAGTCAGCCCGGTATTTTGAAGGGCTGCCCAGTTTTCCAAATAAGAAAAACCAGGCAGGATTCCCCATGATTGACACGGCGATCAGGCAATTGCTGCATCACAGCCCCGCCCCTCAATGTCACAGCACCGCCCCTTGATGTCACAGCCGGCCCCTCGACATTACAGCCCGCCCCATGTCTGGTCTCAACCTGGGGAAAAGTTGGAAAAGGGAAATTTCTCTACCGGTATAGGGGAAGCAGCCCCCATGGTCCAGGCCCAGATATCTGCTTCCTGTATAATTACACCACTGTTGTGGGACTTTTGTTCCAGTCCTGTGTGCACATGCTTTTGAGATTCTTGAACTCATGGTTTCGACCAATAGCCTTATCCCGACTACTCTTGAACTGTTGAAGATATATATACTGTACATAGAATGTCCCATATCAGGTAACTCACCACATTAAGGAAGAGAACCAGGTGCACTGCCTTCATAGTCATATTGATTGTCATCTCTTCTGCATACAAGAAAGAAATGCATACATAATGAGACGAAATTGCACGTCCCTGTCCCGCCCCAGACCACATACATATTACACATGCTCCCAAAGAAACATACACTGTGTTAAAGAAATCAAAACATATTTCAGTATCAGCAACGTAACTAGAGGGGGGCGGGCCCTGGCGCAGGACGCGCAGCCGGGCCCCCGCCCCCCTCCGTACACCTGGAACTGGCCGGAATAAGTGGCGCGTGAGCTGCCGGGGGGCCCTGAGGGGGTGCGGGCCCTGGCCCAATCGCACCCCCTGCTCCCCCGGTAGTTACGCCACTGTTCAGTATACACTTTCAAGCCAAGAATATATAAAAACAAAATACAATGAAGAAGAGCAATTAGAAGAGCAATTAAAACAGGAAAATGTAGAGCAGGCACTCAAATAAAGGCTGTACTTTTTGATATAATAAATGATTCTACTTCTTACTTGCCTGGTGGAAGTGCCTGCTCTACATTTGCCTGGTTTACTCTTGATTGGACTCTGATTACTATTACTATTGACCCCTTGGTGCCTTGCTTGGACTCTTTCCAGTCTTGCCTATCTGCCTGTCCCTGCTAGTTCCACTCGCAAGAAACAGTTTGAGTCATTGATCGCCATAGTTCTCTCAAGGAAAACCCAGATTCTTTTTGAGAAAATCTGACCTTTTAATTGAATTCCATAGTTTCCAATACATCCAGATGTAATTCAATGAGAAAAACATCTCTGTTTATCACATAAAAACTTCACTAAAATCTATGGGGGAAAAATGGAACTGAATTAGGAGTTTTTTCCAGCTAAAATAGAATCTTGCCCATAAGTACAGTTGGTGCCATTCCCTGCCGCTAACTTCTGGCGAGTAGAGGTAGAGGCGGTGACATCACTGGGCAAGACAGTGACGTCGCGTGGCAGTGACATTACAGGGTATGGAAGTGATGTCACAGGGCAGGGTTATGGCATGGCAATTGTTGATTGGCTGATCGTTGTTGCATCAATATCGGAGCATTCTCCCTGGCTTTCATAATATGGAAAACTGGGCTGTACAGGTCAAAACCAGACAGGTGGCAACACTATACATAAGTTGCGATAAACCATAAAATAAAGTTTTCTCAATAAATTGAATCTGGCCCTTAGTTTGTATAATACTGTCATACTGACACTTTCCAGATTTTACAGGAATGTGTCTGTTTAAAGGCAATATTGGTGCTGACAATTTTAAAACGAACCCTTCGTTTCCCTTCCCTACCCCTTTATCGTTCTATGTTGAACATCTTCTTCTTGTCTTGCTAAATGTAATTAACACTGTGCAATTGGTCGATTTAAAAAAAAACTTGGACAAACAAAACTATGGAATTTTCGCTAGAGTGTCCAAGGCCGGCAGAGCTTCTAAAAATGGAACAAGGCCCTTTGCAATGAGCCCACGCCAGCAGAGGGACGTGAATAAAGCTGCTCCAGAACAATAACAAATAAGGGTTTTAGAATGTCAGCTTCTTACATAGTCCCATTGCAGCCAATAGGCAGTAAAAATTACAGATGATAATTAAATATGTAAATACTTGTCATAATATTTTGCATTTGTTTTAGAATTCCCCGTGTGGTTTCTAGGGTGCACATTCTACTGTGAGTGATGTAAGACAGAGATGGCAGACAGTGAGTATACATACTGCACAGAAGTCTAAGCTGACACTCAAGCTGGCTGCCAGCGGACTCTGAAGTGCCTCAGATACGTATAAATATTTATATACCAGCAGCAAGCGTCAGTTCTAATGTTCTGCTGAACTAGTTGGCCAGGATCGTGGTTCTGTGTCCAGGGCTTATGAAGTAGCTCCAGTTTGCATTGTGTTAGGCTGAAAGTATTTTAAAAATAAAGCTAAATGCATGTGCCCCAAAGTGTCAGTAACACTGAAGTGATGTGCCAGTGCTGGAATAAGCTTCCCACTTCCCAGAATATTGAGGTAAGGGTCCTTAAAGGGGTGGTTCACCTTTAAGTTAACTTTGAGAATGTTATAGAATGGCTAATTCTAAGCAACTTTTCAAATGGTCTTCATTTTTTTTAAAGTCTCTGAAATATTTGCCTTCTTCTTCTGACTCTTTCCTTCTTTCAAATGGGGGTCACTGACCCCCATCTAAAAACAAATACTCTATAATTCTACACATGTATCGTTATTGTTGCTTTTTATTACTCATCTTTCGATTCAGGTCTCTCCTATTCATAATCCAGTCTCTTATTCAAATGAATGGGCATGGTTGCTAGCGTAATTTGAACCCTAGCAACCACAACGCTGAAATGGCAAACTGGAGATCTGCAGAACAAAAATCTGAATAACTCTAAAAAACCCTTTAAAGGGCATGTAAAGGCAAAAAAAATAAAATCCCATTTTTACTTTCTTTAATGAAAAAGAAACCTATCTCCAAAATACTTTAATTAAAAAATATGTATCGTTTTTATAAGAAACCTGACGGTATGCAGTGAAATTCTCCCTTCATTTACTGCTGTGGATAGGAATTGTCAGATGGTCCCTAACTGCTGAGCAGGGAAATAATCATAGTTATGAACAGCAGGGGGAGCCCCCGCCTTACTTCCCCGCCTTACAGAACTCAAGCAGCTTTGTTTATGACGATCCCTAAGCAGCTCAGACCACACTGAGCATGTGCACAGTCTTAGTCTTGCAAAGATGTTTAACACAGTTACAAGATGGTGACCCCCTGTAGCCAACTTTGAAAGCATAAATTATTTGTTTGATTAGGCTTGTGGTGCAGTAAGTTCATGTTTATATTTAGTATACAAAATACAGCATTTCTAGCATTATTCTATTTTAGACTTTACATGCCCTATAAGGGGTTGCTCAGCTTTGAGTTAATTTTAGTATGTTAAGGGATCGTCAGTTCTAAGCAACTTCTCAACTGGTCTTTATTATTTATTAATTTTTTAATATTTTTTTTTTAATTATTTGCCTTCCTCTTCTGACTCTTTTCAGCTTTCAAATGGGGAACACTGACCCCATCTAAAAAACGAAATGCTCTGTAAAACTACAAAAGTATCGCTATTGTTGCTTTTTATTCCTCATCTTTCTGCTCAGTTTAAAGTTAGCAATCATTTAAGTGAAATGCGTTGTGTCTGAAAGTAAAATCAATTTATTTAACTGAAACGTCAAATGGTGTCAGAAAAGAAATGGAAGGAATACTGTTTGTAACATGGTGCGTTAACGGTTCCTGGAAACCCTGGGCCCAGGGATTAGGAGGGAGACATGGATTCTCTTGTAGCAGGAGATAATAACTGTCACACAAGTGAACCAGGTAACCCCTGTAGATGGAACACAGCTATTTTACAGTGAAATATACTGTTTATATAAATGGGGAAAGCGCAATAAACATTATGACTAATTTCAGGGAATTGGCCCCTAGCACAGACGTTCTCCTCAAGCATTATCTCTGCCAAGTGCATTAACTCTTTGTCTCTGCAGCACAAGAAACATCTAATTCCTTTGCACACTGTGAGAGCTTATTGGCCTTGGGAATAAAAGGCACTAGCAATGCATGAATGGCCATTATAGAATCACAATCACAGGGCTCATTTATAAACACACTATGATAAAAGTGCAGTATTTCAACACAGATCCCCATACATTTTGTACCCACGTTGCAGAGTTTTCCTCTAGAATTCCAGCTTCATTAGACTAAATAGCATGCACTGCAGCTTGCATGTGATTCACCACCTTGGCTGCATGTTAGTCTCCTCTTTGGTAAAACCCACACAAGTTGTGTATATGTATAATTAGATCTTAGAAGATCTGTGTGCAAATGGAGTTCCTTCCAGCGTGTGGCATCAATAACACCATACTTATCCAATTCCCTGGACACAGGTCAATTGTCTAATTCTGGGCAGTGTCATTCTGTGGCTACTAAAGCAAATAAAGTTCTGTCTTGCATAAAAAAAGACACACTCGAGGGATGAAAACATAATTATGCCTCTATATAGGTCCCTGGTGAGGCCTCATCTGGAGTATGCAGTGCAGTTTTGGACTCCAGTCCTTAAGAGGGATATAAATGAACTGGAGAAACTGCAGAGACTAAGTGCAACTAAACTGGTTAGAGGGATGGAAGACTTAAATTATGAGGGTAGACTGTCAAGGTTGGGGTTGTTTTCTCTGGAAAGAAGGCACTTGTGAGGGGACATGATTTACATTTTACAAGTACATTAGAGGACATTATAGACAAATACAGGGTCAGACTGGCCTGGCGGGACACCGGGACAAAAACAGGTCGGGCCCAACCCTCACGGGCCCCCGTCGACCAGACCCATCTCCCGATATTGGGATTGTATAAAAAAAATATTTTGGCGCAATGTGCATCCGCTGTGCTCCGGATGGTGCCAAGCAGCGCATCACAGAAGGGGGGGCGGGAGTTGGGCCCTGGATAGCAGTCCGGATGGGCCCCGAGCCCCCCAGTCCAACCCTGGACAAATAGCAGGGGACTTTTTTACCCAAAGAGGATCACCGTACCAGGGGCCACACCTTCAGACTAGAAGAAAAGAACTTTCACGAACTTTCATTTGAAGCAACGTAGGGGGTTCTTCACAGTCAGGACAGTGAGGTTGTGGAATGCACTGCCGGGTGATGTTGTGATGGCTGATTCAGTTAATGCCTTTAAGAATGGCTTGGATGATTTTTTGGACAGACATAATATCCAAGGCTATTGTGATACTAAGCTCTATAGTTAGTATAGATATGGAGAGTTGTGTGTATGGATGCTGGGTTTCATTTGGAGGGGTTGAATTTGATTTTTCAACCTGATTTAATTATGTAACTATGTGTGTAGGCTAAGGAAACCTGGATTTACTAGCAGGTCAGACAATTCATTCCCAAATCACCCCCTTGAAGTAGCAACTATAAAGTGCTGCCCACCTTGCCATGGCATGCTACTCCAATGAGGAGACCAGTGTGCCAATCTACCTGGAGCTAGTTGGGGGACAGGGGAACATGCTGCCTTGATATTCTTGATACACTCAGTAGCTAAAGGAGCACTTGTGTATTACAGCACAGGAAGCCAAGTTGGAACTTTTTCTGCTGTAACCATAGCAATGTGGAAAATAAACAGGGCCTGTATCTTGTACAGGCCCATTGGACTCCTCACCCCAAATTATACTAAAAACTACGTTTCATGGCTTTACTGGTTTACTGGTTTACTGCATGAATGCAGATTTCTGATTGGATACTATAGAAGTACAGAGGTTTTTACTTATTTACTGCTTGGATACAGAATACAGGTGTGGGACCTGTTATCCAGAATGCTCAGGTTTTTCCGGATAACTGATCTTTCCATAATTGGCATCGCCAAACTTTAACCCATCTGCTTAAATAATTTAAACAGGTTTACGGATAACAGATCCCATACTATCATTGAGCAAATTTTGCACCAGTTACTCCTTTAGTCTCCATTGAGAAGTAGCACAAAGTAGCATAACCCCTGGTTTGGAGTGGAGCTCCTGAGCTCATATTAAGATCACTTGTGGTGAGAAATAAAAGCATTCTGTGTGAAGAAACAGGTTATTGTCCGCTCAGGTTAGGAAAGAATCCCATTAGTTACAATGGTGGATATACTGTAGCCAGAAGGATTCTTGTCACACAACCATTCAGTGCTCTGCTTGATCAGATAAAGCCACTGTTACCTGCTGAATAAACTGCACCTAAGGATTGAACAAAGGAACTCTTGATGACAAACGGAACATTGTACTGTTGTCGCCTCTAACTTCAAGTGAGACTCCTCCTGAGTAGCCTGAATTTGTGAAATAAAGCGCCCAAAATAGCAAACAGTAGTGCCACACTTCATACCCCTCAGGCAGAACTGTGCCTTCCTTGCTGCAGGGGCGTGAAATGGGTTTCATTGCTTTGGTGAGGATGCCTTAGTCAGTGATCCCCAACCAGTAACTCGTGAGCAACATGTTGCTCTCCAACCCCTTGGATGTTACTCTGAGGGTCCTCAAAGCAGGTGGGTTTTTTTTAATTCTAAGCTTGAAAGCAAGTTTTAATTGCATAAAAACCAAGTATAGTGCCAAGTAGAGCCTATTGTAGGCTGCTAGTCCACATAGGGGCTACCAAATAGCCAATCACAGCCCTTATTTGGCACAACGGGGGACTTTTCCATGCTTGTGTTTCTCCCCAATTGTTTTTACATTTGAATGTGGCTCACGGGTTAAAAAGGTTGGGGATCCCTGCCTTAGTGGATCAGAAAGGTCTAATGAAAATCAGAAAAAAAATTACTTTTTATATAAAAACAGACCACACTAAATGCGTCAGGATATTAAAGGAACAGTAACACCAAAAAATTAAAATGTTTCAAAGTAATAAAAATATAATTTACTGTTGCCCTGCAGTGGTAGAATTAAAGTGTTTTCTTCAGAAACACAACTGTAGTTTATTGAAAACAGCTCGCGTGTAGCCATGGGAGCAGCCATTCAAGCACAGGATACACAGTAGATAACAGATATGCTCTGAAGAATCCCATTCTGTACTGCAGAGCTTATCTGCTATCTGCTGTGTATCCTGCGTCTTTTCTCTTTTTTCAGCTTTGAATGGCTGCCCCCATGGCTACACAGCAGCTTGTTTATATAAACTATAGTAGTACTTATCTGTTATCTACTGTGTATCCTGGGCTTGAATGGCTGCCCCCATGGCTACACAGCAGCTTGTTTATATAAACTAAAGTAGTACTTATCTGTTATCTACTGTGTATCCTGTGCTTGAATGGCTGCCCCCATGGCTACACAGCAGCTTGTTTATATAAACTATAGTAGTACTTATCTGTTATCTACTGTGTATCCTGTGCTTGAATGGCTGCTCCCATGGCTACACAGCAGCTTGTTTATATAAACTATAGTAGTACTTATCTGTTATCTACTGTGTATCCTGTGCTTGAATGGCTGCCCCCATGGCTACACAGCAGCATGTTTATATAAATTTTAGTAGAGTTTCTGAAGTAAATAAATCAGTTCAAACAGTGCAGAATAACACTGCATTATATTTTCATTAGTTTAAAAGACATATTTTTTGGTGTTACTTTTCCTTTAATCACACATGCTGCAATATGAGCTATGTAGGAATGGTGGAATGGTGGAGTGTCAGCAGCTGTGGGTATATGTTCTACATGCAAAGCCAGCTATGGTTGAAAGGCTCATCATATGTTTATATCAATTCACCCTGTACTTTGTACCTTGTACCATATTCAGAAAAGCAGAAGCAACAAGAACTTTGGTACAAGTATTTATTGAGTATTGTGTCTTTGAAAATTTCAGGATTCAGCCATATTGCATTTGGTCAGTTCCTCCAAGTTAAAAATAAGGAAATGTTTTAAGATGGAGAACAGAGGTGGGAAGTCCCAGACAAAGAGAGGAAGAGAGAGAGTTGATACCAATGTTTTAGTTCGGATGAGACAAGATATGTTTTGTTGAGACACTAGAAAATTCATTAGTTTTAGCTAAATGAAGGTTTTCTTTTCAAGGGGCCTTACACTTTAAATATGATTAGACACAGTGTGAAAAGAGATGACTATGCAAGTAGGGTAGTAGTAGGGGAAGAAGAGAGTTTTACAGAAGTGATATGGTAGTGGTAGTGGTGAAATGGGGAGAAGAGGTGAATATTTAACTTCAGGAAAGGTAAAATGGCACTGGAAGAAGGTGAGGTGACACTGGAAGAAAACTTGACAGGGTATTTTACAGAATATTGAAGAACAATAAAAAAAGAACTTCTCTTCAGCAAAGATCAGATTCTACATTCTTCTGAAGTCAAAGTAGGAAAGGGGTTAATACTTTATATGCAAGGAACTTTGAGTGGGAGAACTCTGCTTTATAGAGATGGACATGAACGACTTGGAATTCTGCTTCACAGTGGGAGAAAGCCCTGATTTTAAAGAACTAAACCATAAAAATGAATATGGCTAAAAATGCTACATTTTATAAACTGAACCAGTCTACACTAAACTAAAGTTTCTCAATAGCAGCAATGATCCAGGACCTCACAGGGGGTCACTATCTTGGAAAGTGTCTGTGACACTCACATGCTCAGTGGGCTCTGAACAGCTGTAGAGAAGCTAAGCTTAGGGGTCGTCGCTAATTATCCAGCAGAAAATGAGGTTTGTCTGTAATATAAGCTGATGCTACAGGGCTGATTATTACATTCTGATTCTAATTGCACTGGTTTCTGTGTTGCCATGTACTAATTATCTGTATTAATTACTAATCAGCTTTATATTGTGACATTTCTATTCTATGTGTACTGTATATTGTGAGTGGGTCCCTAAGCTCAGTAAGTGACAGCAGCACAGAGCATGTGCAGTGAATCAGCAGAAAAGAAGACGGGGAGCTACTGGGGCATCTTTGGAGACACAGATCTTCCTTGCTAAAGGGCTGTGGTTGCCTTGGGGTGGTACAGAAGCAAAAAAGAAACATATGTACACCTACTTTTTGGTTAAGCTTTAGTTCTCCTTTAAAGACTAAACCATAAGAATGTGACCAAAGAAAAATGAGAGCAGAATGAATGTGCTGGTGGTGAAAATAGTGAGAGGTTTGTGTTGTTGTTGGTTGAGTTTGTGTGTAGGAAGAATGTAAGACAAATGTAACCTATGAGGTGAATGGAGACTATGTTAAAAAAACATGAACACTGATTTGTTCCATTTCCCTCTGTTTTTTTGGCAATGTGCTTTTATCCTGCCATCACGTCTGGCATCCCTCATTCCTCTTTTATGTTGTGACTATTTCTCACATATTATTTCTCTTGCTTCTTCATCTCCACTCTCTTCAGCTGTCTCCCTTCTGCAGTAATGTTCTCTCCATTTATCTTTCTTGCGCAAACTCTTCCATTTTCTCTATCTACACATATAATACATTTCTTTCTCCTATTCTATTTCATGCATTTTGCTCCTATCTGATTTGCTCTTTACATTTTTACTGCTTTTATCATTTTTGCCTTGGGCCCTGGTGTCCTGTTTGCAACTCTGGTTTTCCCTCTTCGCTTGCATTTCCATATTATTTAGCCCTCCTTTCTCTAGATTATGGTTTGACTTGCTCCTTGCTCTAGGAGGCAGTAATGATTCATTTATGAATAGTATGTGAGCCCTTAGGTCTTGGTATGATGGTGTCAGTTGTCTGGAGGCAAGGAGGTTTTTATGTATACTGTATATACTGTATATTAAGATTTGTTTTTACATTAGATGAAATCTGAAGTAGTTTCCTATTGATACTGGTTATAGTACCAACAAGGACCCTTCTCTATGTCACAAAAAGGGGTTGTTTGTTTAAAAAACCTTAAAGAGGTAGTCCACCTTTAAAGGAGAAGGAATGGCCTATTTACTTGGGGTGTCAAATGTTAAGCACCCCAAGTGAATGTATTTAGTTACCTGAAACCCTGGGCCAGTGCTCCTATTAGCAGAAAACTGCCCGGGCCTGGGGTTATTCCAGAGGAGTGATCCTCTTCTGGCTTCTTCTTTCTTCAAATTTCCCTGGGCAGACGCATGCACAGTAGAATGAAATAGACGGCTTTTTAATAAAAGTTCAGCTTTTCACCATAATGCGCATGCGCAGCCACGAGAAGAAAGAAGAAGCTGGAAAAGGATCGCTCGATGGTGTTCGCTGGAATAACCCCAGGCCGGTGCAGTTTTCTGCTGATAGGAGCACCGGCCCAGGGTTTCAGGTAAGTAAATACAATCACTTGGGGGTGCCTAACATTTGGCTCCCCCAAGAACAACTTTTCTTCTCTTTTAAGTTAACTTTCCAGCTTTCAAATTGGGGTCACTGACCCTGGTAGTCAAAAATCTCTTGACCTGTAGCTACAATGTTATTGTTACATTTAAATCACTTACCTTTCTATTCAGATTCTATCCTATTCATGCTCCAGTCTAGTTGCTGCCTTGTTGCCAGGGTAAATTTGATACTAGCAACCAGATAGTAGCTGAAATTCCAAACTGGACAGCTATTGAACAATAAGAAAAATATTTGCAAAAACGAACACATAAAAATGGAGACAAATTGCCTGCGAATATCACCATCTACTTTATACTAACAGTAAATTTAAATGAGAAATGTTATGTAAAAAACAAAAATGTACCAGTGCATTTGACTCTTTTAGACAGGGCCAGACCCACAATCGTGGTATTTAAAAAAAAAAAAAAAAAAAAAAAAAAAAAACAGAGCGAAGCGCCATCTGCGCAAGGAAGGCAGCTTACGGCACGGTGCGGAGCAGCAAGGGGGCGGGGGACCCTGGAAAGCAGTCCCGGTGGGCCCCGTGCCCCCCAGTCCGACACTGCTTTTAGATATAGAAGGAATGTAATTAAAAAAGTTATGTTTCTGGTTACTTCATTGTAAATTTCTGCAAAATCCCTACTAGTCCTGCCCATCTGTTTTACTTCCTGCTCGCTGTATTCTCGGACTGTGCAGGGGAGCAAGCGGCACTCAGCTCACTGCACTGTAGGACAGGAACCAATCAACAGCTAGGCTGACCTGATAGGCAACTGAAGCCTCTCTGTGCTTGTGTGACTGCAGGGCTGTGATTGGCTGTCCCCCTCTTACTGTGCTTCTGGCAAGGACCCTTAGGACACGCCCACCCCTCATTTAAAACACAGACAGGGACCAGTGAACATCTATAGGGAGCTCCAATAAAGGCAATTTTTCAAGATAATTATAGTTTTTAGCCCAAAGTAAAACAAACACCATATATTATACATAATTACCTACAAAATACGTTTTTTTTTTACTTTATCCTATATGTCTCTTTAAGGGTGATCTACCCCCTCAATATTACAATTTATCTTTCCTGAACATGTTGGATGGTTTCAATCCATATACTTTATTATGGAGATGTGCTTTCTATATTTCATGTGTAAAGCTCTTATGAAAAGGCAGTTATATCGCCCACCTTTAGCAGATCAGGCAATGTTGTGGTCGACTATACCCAATGGCATAACCAGAAGATAGCAGGCCTCACATATAACTAACTGGTCCAGGAAATATTGGACAGCTCCGATATAGCATTTTACATTCTTAGAAATGTAAAGCTGAATTTCCCCTTTAATATTGGGAAAGTAAACCCTGCAGAGCAAGTGCTTATTCTCTAGCAGCCACGCACGCGCATTTATACTGCCTAGAAACTAAAAAAAAAAAAGCACAGATTTCATCACACAAAAGTCCATTTATTTCATCTCACCAAAAACAAGGACAATTCAAGAATAAATTACAGCATTAAATTACCTTCTGCATATTATTATTACTTTTATATTCAGTACTTTACAAAACCAGTACCATATTTTTATATAATGCAAAATCCAAAAATATATATATTTATATATTTATATCTGTGTGCTAGAGGTGCAGCCTCTTTTCTGTGGGGCTGCACTACATAACCTCATTATCCCTTTCCCTGATAAATAAGCACAAAGTAATGTTATATTAATGTGGCACTTGCTCATTGCCCCCCGGGGCAGACTTTCTCCACTTTTCATTGTTTCATTGACACCATACTCTGCTGCCTGTTGTTTCTTATCTCTGGAATGCCCATTCTCTAGAAGCATATTTATGCTGTGGGGTAGAGAGGATTTCACCTTGGAACCCCAAATTAATTTACAGATCTGTCTCTATTGCGGCACAAGGCTAAGGACATCTAGCATTTGTCCTGGGACAGTCCCAAATTCTTCAGAACAAAATGGAATGGAGCTTCAGGGAAAGGGGTAGGAACAGTGCAGCGTTGGGTGGGCTTAAAGCAGATCTGGGCAAAAGCAGTGAGGTCAAAATATTCCTTTTCCACTTGGGTCAAAATTACCCAACTTACCCTTTATTACATGCCGACTTTCAATTATTTCCAGTTTAATACAGATCCCCATGGTAAAGACCCAACTTTGGGAACATATTACCCAATCCTTCCCATTATGGACACTCTTTTCTGGCTGAGCAGCGTTTCCTACTTAGTATGAAGATTTCCTTTCCCTAGTCTCCTTGGTTAAAGAGCTAAATAATGTGAAAGAGATGCCCTCTCAGAAGACTTAGCTGAATGACTTTATACCTTATATGTAATCCTACCAGGTTCAAGTAGATCTGAATATTTCTGGCATTGCGTGAGGGCAATTTGTTCAAGGTTGCTCCTCCAAAATTAGTTTATTAGTGACAAAACCATGTCATAGAGCAACACGGGGAGGCACATTTAACAAGGGTCAAATTTCTCCCACAAACTCCCATAAATTCAAAATGCGACTAGTCAAAATGTATTATTCCAACTTGGACAAATTGAAACAGCTTAAAAGCTCGAATCGGATCAAACTCGATTTGAGTTTTGTCTCCAAAACAAACTGGAATGTCAGGAAGGCTGCAAACATCTCCAAATTGATCCCTGGACCTCCCCTATTGACTTAAACAGCAATTAGGCAGGTTTAAGGTGGCAAATAGTCAAATTAGAGGACCAGAGTATGATAAATCTCGAAAATCGAATTTCAATTTTTTAAAAAATTCAGAGTTTGGATAACTTCCTAGTTGAGCTTTGACTGTAAAAAAATTCTAAAATTTGAATTTTCAGTTCGACCTTTAATAAATCTGCCCCTGTGTGTAAGTTTCTGTATAAACCATTTCCGTTGCATTTTAAAGTGAAACTGACAATTTTCCATTAGCCGTGCCCCTGTGATTCCCCTGGAGGGGCGATGGGGACATTAAAGGGATCCTGTCATCGGAAAACATGTTTTTTTCAAAACACATCAGTTAATGGTGCTGCTCCAGCAGAACTTTGCACTGAAATCCATTTCTCAAAAGAGCAAACAGATTTTTTTATATTCAATTTTGAAATCTGACATGGGGCTAGACATTTTGTCAATTTCCCAGCTGCCCCCAGTCATGTGACTTGTGCCTGCACTTTAGGAGAGAAATGCTTTCTGGCAGGCTGCTGTTTTTCCTTCTCAATGTAACTGAATGTGTCTCAGTGAGACATGGGTTTTTACTATTGAGTGTTGTTCTTAGATCTACCAGGCAGCTGTTATCTTGTGTTAGGGAGCTGTTATCTGGTTACCTTCCCATTGTTCTTTTGTTTGGCTGCTGGGGGGGGGGGAAGGGAGGGGGGTGATATCACTCCAACATGCAGTACAGCAGTAAAGAGTGATTGAAGTTTATCAGAGCACAAGTCACATGACTTGGGGCAGCTGGGAAATTGACAATATGTCTAGCCCCATGTCAGATTTCAAAATTGAATATAAAAAAATCTATTTGCTCTTTTGAGAAATGGATTTCAGTGCTGAATTCTGCTGGATCAGCACTATTAACTGATTCATTTTGAAAAAACATTTTTTCCCATGACAGTATCCCTTTAAAGAAAGCCATTCGATGAACACATCCCTCAACAGGCTCTGCCACAAAAAAGTGTCCCCGTAGTGCAATAAGTTTAGGAGAGCACTTCTCTGTTTCTTGAGGAAATTTTTCAGTTGACTTTACATTTCTATTTAATACGATAGTATGCGCAATGTGAGATCAATGATTTTCAAATCTATGTAGAAAACTTTGAGCAAATTGGAATCGGCTCTGGGTGGATAAGCTAAAGCATGGACTGTGGATGGACCCCATTCTCATGTCTGAGGAGCAGTTGACTGACACATGTCCTTAATTACAGTCCATTACATACATTTTAGGTCACATTTTAAAAGTATCATGCAAAGAAATACTGTTTGATCCAGCACTAAAGGAACAGCACCAATGGGAATTCCCTGGTACCATGCTCTTAAGGTTGGTTGAAACAGATACAAACTGGTCATGCTACACAATCGGCACTAATGTAAAGGCAATAAATACAGAATATGCATGTTTCTTCAGTAAGACCAGATTGTATAAATGTTTTCATGTGAGCTACAGCTCAACACTTGGGGGCATGTTCATAAAGGCGTGTTGACTATTTTACAGTGACAATAAGGTGTAAAAATACATTGAAGCCAATGGGGCAAAGAAATGCTGCCAAGTAAAAAGCTGTAAAAAAAAAAAAAACCTACTGGTGCTCAGCAACATCTTTAAATGCCCCTTTACCAAACAATACCTCTTTTCACAAGAGAATTATTCACTGAGCTACACATACAAATAATTACACAGGTGTATAACTATTTAGACACCTTTATAAATAATAATCCCATGGTGTATAACAGGAGATGCGTTGTAATGTATTTCCAGTAAATTCCTTTCACCCCTAAAGCTGGACATAGACACAAAGATCCAATCGTACGATCGGACTTCCCCATCTCCCGGCCTGCCACTAACCATTCCGATCAAATAGAAAAGTAGAAAAGTACAGATCAGCCGATGTTCTGCCCCTGACAGCAATCTATGATAGTTATGTCCGATAAAGCTGGTGACAGTCTCCCTCTGAAAATCGTACAATCGGCAATACACACAGAGATATTATCGGCAGCCGACAAATATTTTCTAACCTGTCCGATCGACCAAACGACCGATCTCCGCCGGACGAAAAATGTCGGGACTCTCCACACACGGTCCGAAAATCATACAAATTCTCGATTCGTACGATCAGATCTTTGCGTCTACGGCCAGCTTTAAACCTACTCAGGAATTTCCTACTGGGATGATAGAAAGCTTGTCAATTTGATATCACAATTGAATTTTTTAGCACTGTTTTCTCACTAATGACAAAAACCTTATAGTGTTTAGATCTGTCTACATGCAATTGGCTCTGCAGTATATTAAAAGAATTCCCAAAATGCACCGTAGCTCATACAGGCAAAATTCCAAATAACTAAATGGAAAAGGATGTCCTTCTCATTCATTATTATTATTGTGCTTCTTTTAGGGGGATCTACTGGGTGAGATAAGTGAAGAATTGTGTTATATTGGAGATACTGTGCCTCTAAATAACCTCTAATTTCTAGTAGTACAAATGGGAATAATTGCTGCCAATCTCCATTAAAAAAATTGTAATTAAGAATAAAGAACACAGTCTGAGTGTTGTCCGCAGTGGCTTACTGATTAACATATGCTTCTCACAATACTGCCTCTCTCTACCTTAATTAAGGCTTCATATATAAACACACATTATGCAAGGCAGTGCCGATCCCCAGGGACAGAGAGAGCTTTCCCTTTAAAGGCAAGCTTATATTTATATATGAGGCAACATGTCCCTTTAGAGAGGGAGAGTTGGACAATACACGAAGGGGCAGATTTACATAGGGTCGAATATCGAGGGTCAATTAACCCTCGATATTCGACTCCCGAATGTAAATCCTTCGACTTCGAAGTCGAAGGATTTAGAGCAAATAGTTCATCGAACGAAAAATCTGTCGATCGAACGATTAAATCCTTCGAATCGTTCGATTCGAAGTATTTTAATCAATCGATCAAACGATTTTTCTTCGACCTAAAAAATTGATAGGACCTTCCCCATAGGCTAACATGGCACCTCGGTAGGTTTTAGGTGACGAAGTAGGGGGTTGAAGTTTTTTTAAAGAGACAGTACTTCGACTATCGAATGGTCAAACAGTGGAACGATTTTTAGTTTGAATGGTTCGATTCGAAATCGGTCATAGTCAAAGCTCGAAGCCAATTCGATGGTCGAAGTAGCCAAAAAAAACATTCGAAATTCGCATTTTTTTTTTATTCTATTCCTTCACTCGAGCATAGTAAATGGGCCCCCTAATGTAGAGCTGTGTACAGTAAGTCTGGGCACAAGGAGCATATTCTCTATACAGGAGCTAAAAAAAGAAGATGTGTAACATCTGGAATTACTTTTATAGTCTTATTACTGATTAATGTGTGGCCGTCTCACACGAAAAAACACCGTACACTGTGGGTCTTTGCTTCTATTCTGCACTGTCAGGGCTGCTTTTTTTTTTTTAATATCCACATGCCTCAGGTATACTCCCAACTACTCCAGCTGAAAGATACTGAAACAAGTCGTAAAAAGTGTTGAAATACACCAAATTTAATGCCACGATCGTGTAAAACCATACACACTGTATGTATAAGGCTGTAAAAGTATTTTATGGGAATGTAGGGCCTAGCCATGTATGGACTGTACTTATGCCATATATTGTACACAACGGTATAAATAGTCTCCCTAATGCCATATACAAACAGGAGTAGGCGCTTGTGTTCAGTGAGAATATTTCCCCCAGTAAATGAACATGTTTAGAAATAATTCTATTGCAATTTATTTGGAGCCACGGCACTTAGCGAGAATTAGGCCTGGTCTATGCCTTCCTCAATGAGGTTTTGTTCATTCCCGGTCTAGTGTTTATCCATTCCTACCACAATTTACAGGGCCACTGGCAAATGTACTTAATTATTTCACTATGGGCCCGGGCACTTTCTTACTACAGACACAGTTCTTCCTTTCTTTCTGCTTTGTGCTAGTGACGCACAGTTAGGGGCTGTTGTTTGGTTTAGCTGAAAACACACAACTGGCTCTTATTTTAAAGAAGACAGAAGGGTCACTATGTAACATTCTCTGATGAGGATTTAATGAGCCTGAGTGAAAGTTTAATTTACCCTCATCATGCAGGGATGCAATACCAAGACCTTCAAGCTGCAGTGGAACTACAATTACCTGATAACTGATGGGGGTGGATGGAGGGCCAAATAATGGCTATTGCTTACAAAAATAAATATATGCTTAAATTGGTTGTTCACCTTGAAGTTAACGTTTACTATGATATAGGGAGCAACATTCTGAGACAATTTGCAATTGATTTTCATTTTCTATTATTTGTGGTTTTTGAGTTATTTAGCTTTTTATTCAGCAGTTCTCCATTTTGCAGTGTCAGCAGTCTGGTTGCTAGGGTCCAAATTACCATATCAACCATGCCTTGATTTGAATGAGTATATGGAATATAAATAAGGGACGGTCGAAACAGAAAGATGAGTAGTAAAACGTATAATAAATGTGTAGCTTTAGAGAGGATTTGTTGTTAGAGGGGGTCAGTGCCCCCCTTTTGAAAGCTAGAAAAAGTCAGGAGAAGAAGGCACATAAACTATAAAAAATAAATAATGAAGACCAATTGAAAAGTTGCTTAGAAATGGCCATTCTATAACACACTAAAAGTTAACCTGAAGGTGAACCACCCCTTTAAGTCTATTAATGCAGCGCTAAGCTCTGAGTATACAGTTTCAGACCTTCCTCTATTGAAACATATATAATATAGGGATGCACAGAATCCAGGATTCTGCCTTTTTCAGTAGGATTCGAATTCGGCCGAATCCTTCTGCCTGGCCGAACCGAATTCTAATTTGCATATGAAAATTAGGGGAGGGGGGGTAAATCGATTTTTTGTTACAAAACAAGGAAGTATAAAAGGTTTCCCCTTTCCCATTAGGATTCGGATTTGGTTCGGTATTCGGCCGAATCTATCGCAAAGGATTTGGGGGTTTGAATCCAGATTAGTGGATTCAGTGCATCCTTAATATAATATAAGTACAGTATCACTGGCCGGCTGCACTACGCATCTATATATGTCCCCATATAAATGACTGAGATGTTCGATTTAGCCAACATTCTTATAGGATATGACATGTCTATACAGATGACAGTTGATCGGCTACAGAGATTCCATTCAGGTGTTTTTAGCCACAATTCCAATCATACTCAGAAATACACTGGGGGATTTAGTATAATTGGGAGTGTAGTTTGGGTGGACTGTATTATTATCATGCCTGCTGAAATCCCACAGATCACCAGCATGTAGGGATGGGCGAATTTGACCCTTTTGTTTCGCCAAAATTAAAGTCTATGGGCGTCAAATTTTTTTGACGCGCGTCTTTTTATTTTGACGCAGAACGCCATTCGAGTCTATGGGCGTCAATTTTTCGGCAAAAATTCACCCGCCCCTACCAGCATGGCATGGTTTGCCCAGGTGAAGGAAGTAATTCCCTGAAGATTCTTTGATTTAAGGTGGCTCCACTTGTGCATCAGACATGTTAGTGATAAATCTGATGCCTAACATATATATATATATATATATATATATATATATAACACAGCAGCCTCTACAAATCGTAAAGGTCTGTGCCCACTTCTGCCCATGGGTCACTATACCCTATCCGGCCAGGCTATGCCAAGTTGATCTCTGCTCTCATTGCATAACCCTAATGCATTTGTGGTAAAGACCAGGATTTACCCTGAACCATTTTTAGCTAGGTGTGAATTGAATATGGCGACAGAACCGCACTTATACATGGGCTCAAATGCCTGTGGATAACTTTTTATGACCAACATATAAGACAAACAAAAATATTTTATAGCGTACAGCTGCGAGGTTAATAGGTTATATTTAACCCCTGCTGTGTCCATAGGACACAATCCTAATATAATATTTCTCTTTGAATGGGAGACACCAGTAAGTTTAAGCAATATATTCAGTTAACAGTAAGTGAGCAGGTATGATAGCGATTATACATTTCACATTACTTGCCTGACAGTAGCAAGGGACAGTCTTGTTTATAGAAGAGAGGACAGCACGTTATGACCCCCCTCTAAGCAGAGAGCTGCAGAGCACAACACAGTTATTTTGTAAGGTCCAAGGAGACTGGAAAATGTATTTTGGTGCCAAGCCCTGTAACTGCTGCTGCTATGGATGTAAAGTGGATTTTTTAAGAGGGGCAACACCCCCAAAACATCTGCACAAGGGATGATTGTGCACATGAAAGCAACTTAGAGCAGCAGGGTGGGTTAGACACAGTGCACTTTAAAGGACTTTTCTTTAACCTATTACAATAGATCTCAGTTTGTGAGCCTTAAAGAAGCATCTTTTCCTTGAACACTATTTAAAATCTCGATATACAGGTCATGCTTCTGCTTACCCAGCTCCCGTTAGGTGATGCACTGAGTAAATCCATGGTTTCATAGAGTTGCAGCACAGTACCCCCGGCATCTACCCCCTCCCTGCTAATGAATCATCCCATTGGCAAAACAAGCACAGTCCACTCTGTGTCAGTGAGCAAAATTTTTCCACATCCTGCAGTGACAAATGCATTTCCCTGTTGCAATAGATCATGCCTTTTATCATGTTCCTGTGCTTCACACGTGTGTTGGACTGTCCATGAAGGGGTCAGTCTTTGCAACCTGGAGGGTTAGAGGTGGAGGCTTGTAAGGGCAGCTCCCCAAACTACAGGGGACACCTAGACCTCCCTGGGGTTTCCCTCGAGTCCTGGCTCCCACTTCCACAAGGCGGCGCTGGCACAGAATGCCTTGCCAGGCCTGCAGTGTCTTGGAGCTCCATACCCATACCCCACTGGTGATACCCACAGCAAGTGACATGAAGATCTTCAGCATAAACACTGCTACACTGGGTATGGAGTGGGGCAAGTTACAGTCTGGTCTGGCGCTACCAGGCACTGCCCTACATGACTCTTCCCGTGCCCTTGAATCCCAGTGAGCCAAATTCAGACGCTCATAAAAACAACAAACAATGATACATGTAGCTGGAACAGTGTACAGAATGGAGAATACTCCAATTTTAACCATTAGCTTCTCCAGCTTTTCTGTGTTGGTACCTCCTGTTTTCATCACTCTCCTAATGTGGAAAAGGGCAACAAATCCTGTCAGAAGAAAAGATGTGCCAGTCACCAAATAGCAAGAGAGGGGCACCAGCACAAAGCCAGTCAGGGCACTTGGATCTGACCCCCCAACATAGCATAGACCTGTCAGTTCATCTCCACCCACTTTACGCATAGTTAAGATAATAATGGTTTTAATAGCAGGTATCCCCCAGGCGGCTAGGTGGAAATAGCTACCATGGGACTCGATGGCTTCATGGCCCCACTTCTTGCTAGCAGCCAGGAACCATGTGAGAGTAAGCACTACCCACCAGAGTGAGCTGGCCATACCAAAGTAATACAGGATGAGGAAGACAAGTGTGCAACCACTGCTCTCCAGGCCCTCTCGGATAAGATACCGGGCACCTCCTTCCTGATCACAAGCTATGCTAGGTGCCCCAGCAGCGGCACGTATAAGGAAGGCAGTCGAGTAAACATTATAGCACATGCTTAGAAATATTATGGGTTTCTCTGGATACTGGAAACGCTGGGGATGTAGGAGGAAAGTAAAAACTGTGAAAGCAGTGGAAATAAAGCATAGACCAGACCAGGCCGCCATCCATACCAGGGCAAAGTCCTTGTCTCCAGAAGACCAATACACGTCCACTCCAGGGATGCATCTTGGAGCACATACACCGCTTCTCTCCACATACATGAACTTGTCAGGGTTTGCACAGCGGCTTGAAATGCCTATCCCAGGACCCGATGGACGTGGAGGTCGCGGAGCAACAGGCAACATGCCGTTGCCGTTGGTTGGAGTGTCTCCGTTTGTGGCGTTCTCAGGAGCTTCCATGCACAGAGCATGTGGGTCGTTTTTGCTGGGAAGACGGTTACAGTCCAAGGATTCTGGCCATACATACTGGAAGCTTTCCATGATTGGGGCACACTTTTGCCGCGCTGACTCACACATAGGCTTGCAGGCTGGGATGGAGCTGGACACCTGCTCAGTACACATAGGAGCATAAAGAGAGCACAGAAAGAATCTGAGGTGCACATGACAGCCATACTCTACCAGAGGGGCAAACTCCTGAAGCTTTGCCGCCGCTTCTTCTTGAGATTCGTGACCCACATAGTTGGGCATTCTGGTCATGTTGTAGCCAATACCCTGGCACATGGGAATCTGTATAGGCTCACACTTGGCTTCTCTCCCCCTCTCCCCGTCGTACAGCCCAATCTCGAGCGTTGAAGCCGCGGCCAGCAGCTGCCACACAAAAGCACAAGTGCAGAGCAACGGGAGACGGAACATGGCGAGGGACGGTGGAAGTTGGGCACAGGCGTGCAGGAGACAACTGTAAACGCAGGAGGGGGGAGTGGATATGGACAGACGACTTTATATCCAGCTGTCTGCTCGGAGCAGGGCACAATACATTCCAGGAGAATGGCTGTGGGATCAGCTTTCCTCGCTTACAACAGGGGATACAAACTGCTACTTATTCCCTTACGGAAGCCCTTCCATGTCCATGCTGGTGTGTGTGAGGAAAAGCAAGAGGCAATGTGGCTGCTCCAGCAGCTGTATCATACATGCCAGTGATAATAATAACAGAGCTGTTTCTTTCTAGGGGAAGCCAATCCCCCCTCCGAAGCCTTCATTAGTATCTTCCAGCGCTGTTAAAAGTCACACATGGACTGAGGCATATAACAGAATAGGTGGCTTATTCTCTCCAGCAGCTCGTCGGTCACAGGATTCCTGTGTGAGGAGATGTTCAGCACAAGTGCAGCGCTCCCCCTCTCTCTCTCTCTCTTCGCCGGCCAGACAATGCGAGGCTGCGAAGCGTCTGCGAGACTGACAGGGATCTAGAGGCGGCACATTGGGCAATGGAAACAGAAACAGCAGCGCGAACACAAAGGGCATTGGGGGTTAAGGACGGCGAAACCCCGCCCCGGCCGACTGGAGGGTGTGCGTCGTGCTTTGCTGACTCTACCCGCCTCTTTAGCAAAGGGATCGCGGGGCGGAGCCTCAGCCGTAACCACGCCTACATCTGTCAAAGGGGCGCTGCTTGCTTAAAGAAACAGCGAGCCCCATTCAAATGGAGTGAATTTAATTTACAAAAATTGCAAGAATAATATTTTCCAAGTCATGTCACCCCCCCCCCTCGTTGGCAGCCATAACAAAGCCAGGCTTTCTGCTGCTTCAGCGATATATATATACACACACACATATCCCTCACTCTTTCTATGTAGAACGTCCATATCGGTGTGAGTGAGAGGAGGGAGAGTGTGGGGAAATTACAGACACAAACCTTGTTGATTTGAAATAGCAGAAGGGAAAAATCTTGGGTACCAACAAGTATAAACTGCATGGAATAAGAAGCTCAGTGTTCTTGTCTCTCCTTCCACCGGCGCTTTCATTTCACTCGGCTCCTACATGTGTGTACCCAGGGCCGCCATTAGAAATAACGGGGTCCCGTACAACAACATTTTCAGGGCCACCTGAGCCCTGCCCACCCCAGGCCCCACCCCAGATCCCGCCCACTCCACACCACAGTTAAAAGACCACGCAGACATCAGCGCTAAAAAAGGTAACCCCCCACACACACACACAAGTTATAAACAGCCATTGATGGTCAGGGCCCCCTTATAAGTTAAAAACTGTGGCGTCAGGGCCCCCCATAAAAGTTTTTTTTAAAAAAAAAACATTGGTGCCAGGGCCCCCCTTACAAATTAAAAAAAAATTGTGGCCCCAGAGAATATTTTTTAATAAAACATTGGTGGCAGGGGCCTATAGAGTATTAAAATAATACATTGGTGGCCAGGGGATAAAAAAAATTAACTTCAACTTCGTCTCCTTTCATGACTTCGGTTCATTTCTCCGCTTCAGGACTTCAATGTCAGCTGTTTTTGTGACCTAGGGTTTTTTGTCCGGTTCAGGACTTCAATTTCGTCTGTTTTTGTGACTTCAGATCTTTCTCCGCTTCAGGACTTCTATTTCGGCTATTTTCGTGACTTCTGGTCTTTTTGGCACTTTGGCTGCTTTTCAGTGGTTCGGGACCTCGGAATGTTGGCACGGCTTCTGTGCCGTCAAGGGGGGCCCGGCTCATTCAAAAAGTGCAGCACAACCAGGCCCCCCTTCAGGCCCACGCCCGGTACAGTTGTACCCCCTGTGCCCCTTTGGCAGGAGACAAAGAAATTATAGAATAAGGAGAACTACAACTCCCAGAATGCCCCATCCATCTTCAGTTGTAGATGATTCCTAATTTGACTTCCCAGAAATATATCATTCATCAGGCAGCATTTGAATGCTTTATGCACCAACATTTGCCACAGCACTGTTACATACCAGGGCCGCCATCAGAAATCGCAGGGCCCCCTGGGCTGCACCCACCACAAGCCCCACCTACAGGTCTGCCCTCCCCACCCCACAGGTCCACCCCCCACCACAAAGTAAAAAAGAATACATTGGTGGCTAGGGTTCCCACATGTTAATAAAAAATACAAAACTATTGGTGGTCAGGGCCCCCCATAAAAAACATTTGTCATCAGGCCCCCCACAATTAAAAAAAAACATTTGTGGTCAGGGCCCCCCATTAAAAAATATTGGTGGCTCGGACCCCACGTGGGAAAAAAATTGGTTGCCAGGGCCCCCCTACATTATACGAAAATTGGTGGCCAGGGCCCCCCTTAAACATCCATGTAAAAAAAAACTTGCCCCCCCCAGAACTTTGAAAAAAAATTGGTGCCCAGGGCCCCACCACACAACAGGGACCACAACGGGTACCTTTAGGGGGCCCTGCCATGTTGCACTTCATTAGTGTGGCCCACCTACTGTAAGTGAGTACCAACTACAGAAGGGAGGAGGGGAGCAGCATTTTCTTC